>OY282560.1:276316165-276504115 GCA_958295665.1 Tipula vernalis | reverse complement strand
ATTTACGAGGCCTAGCAGGCGCAATAAAAACAAATAATCATTTCCCCTTTGTTTGAAGCGACCACTAACTAATAAAAAAAAACACACGGTGGTACACGGAGTCTCGTACAGATGATCCGCGGATGAAAAGCTCTACTACCGGGACCACTGAAATACAGGCAAAATAAACCGCACAAAAAAAATTATTTTAAAAAAACGCCACCCAGAACAACAAAGTGCCTTACTGTTAGTGGAGGCTTACCGACGACCCGACCAATACTTACGCCTCCCACGCTCCGTTGCCGCACAAACCCTCTTCCAGGTAGCTGTCCACTTTTTGCTGCACCGTCGCAGGAACCCGCAATTGTGCCTCAATCTGACGCAAGCACGTGCCGTCCTTGATGAAACCGTTACTTTTTCTGCTGATTATTTGTGTTGGATGAACGGTAAATTCGGTACCGCTTAGTGACACGTGTTATTTTTTTTCTCTCTTTAATGTTGCAACTAACAAAAGGACAAATATCCGCACTCACGCAGTAAATGGAAAAGAAACTCTCCTCCTCCAAAAAAAGAAACCGTCTCTAGCTATTTTTGTTTAGTTTTTCTCTTCAAAATCCGCTCAGAAAAAAACTTCGTTTGGTTTGGTCGGAGTTCGAGGCTTATTTTCTCCTTTTCCTTTCCATAGGGTGTAATTAATTTTTTTCCCCCTTTTGTTTTTGGTAACTTTGTTTTTTTTTCTTTGAGTCTACTATTTAATTTAATTTATGTATTTCTCAATAATTTCCAATTTTTTTTTTTTCCATTCCAAAAATGACACTTGGTCATCGTTTATGTAGTTGTATTTTCTCTTTTTACTGATTTCAACGCCTCTATCTCTAACCACCTCATACTACCTAACCTGCATGCAACCAAATAATATTGTGTTACCAACAAAAAAAAAAAACAAAACAGATAAGAAAAAAGGAACACCACCATCTGGCGGTCGTTAATCTTTTCTGTTTTGATTAGTGTTGTTAGTTGTTGTTTTTGGGTGTTGTGACAGGTAAGACTAACTTATATTTCTTTTTATGCATATTCAATTTTAATTCGTTCATGTATTTTTTTTTAGAAGTTAAGAAGACGCAGAAAGATGGATTGAGAAGCCAAGTTAAATACGTGTAGATAAATAGGAACCAACATTCTTTGTGTGACATTTTTTTTTTTTTTGTAGGTTAGGATCGGAACTGGACATAAACAACATATAAACAGGAATACAGTACACGAAGTGTAAACCTAAATGAAAATAAACAAAATTCGGATGAAAATAACGTGTCGGTGTTTTTTTTTTTTTAAATTGAGATGATGCCATGCATCGTAACATCATGGTGAAAACCCGCACCCTGATCGTCTCATCCAGCCAGGCTAATTCTACCATGTGGTAGAATGCTGATTTTTTAATGCCACTTAAAACGCCTACCGTCCTGATTAGTCTCCTAATTCCGGAACGAAACAATAAAATAAAAAACAAATATAAATAATGAACAAAACTAGATCACTTATGGATTTATTGCTTCAAAGGTATACTGTGCCACTAATAACCTAACGTGGAGACGACCCACGCCCTGATAAGTCTCATAGCCAGGCCTTATCGCTTGTGACACTTATTCCTATAATAAGTTGTAAAAATTAACTAAATATTTAAGTTGGATCTGAGATACTGAGCAGTTAGGAACTGCGCTAATTTACTAAAATTCCTAAACCCGAATATCGTGAGCGTGATAAATACCAAAAATTTTTCCTGACGGATCCTCGAGACGGTATGCCACTTCACCAATACGTTCAATTATTTTCGCTGGAACAAATTTTGACCGGTATTAAATTCTCGCGGGCTACTTCTGGCGTTATAATTCCTTTCTCCTTTTAAATGAGCTTCTCGGAGGTGACGTAATACTGCCTCTCTAATGTTATCTTATCGTTACCAATATAATGCTGACCGAAAACCAGGAAATGTGAAGAAAATGACGTTGCCGAATGAATCACGTTCCTCATGGTCGCTTCTACTTCCGACAGATGACAATCCCAGTTGGTATGGTTCTCCCTACGTATGCTTTAATCGAAGACAAGATGGTTCAGTTAACACGTTCGGCGGCGTTACTCTGCGGTGAATGATACGCTGTACGGCAGTGTTGAACTCCATATTTAGACAATAGGTGCCGAAATATCAGTGATAAGAATTGTTGTCCATTATCAGCGCGTATAGTTTCCGGAACAGAATAAATCAAAACAATTTCTTTCTCTAAAAATGAGCACAATGAAGCCGTAGATGTTTCCTTAAATGGCTTTAAAAACACAAATTTTGAGTAGTGGTCTAACACAACTAGTATGTGCGTATGGTTAATTTTGGATAGCGGAAATGGCCCTAGAAAATCTAAATATAAATAATGGAATGGCCTTATCGTCTCAACAGCTTGTCCCATTGGGGTCGTAGTGCAATGTTAGACGGTTTTATCATTTTGCACGTATCACAATTTCGTATGAATGTTCTAACATCCTTACCTATCCCAAGCCAGTAAAAATGACGTTGTAGTCGTTCCAAGGTTTTAGTTATACCCATGTGAATGAGTTAATTGAATTAGTGAAGCCGTTAAACCGAAAGGTATAAAAAGTTTCTACTGCGATAAATCAGTATTTTTATAGTCCATAAGATGGTCGGACCAATAATTTCCCATCTTTGATTTTAACACCCGGAGAGCGAATGGGATTATCCAGTACATTTTGAATCCGTGCTAAATAGTCTGGTTCAAGGAACTTAGGTGACGTTAAATCTACGCATAACAAATCAGTAATATTTGAATCAGAAATTTCATTATTTAGGGCATCACAATGCATGCGTGATAGTGCGTCCGGCACAACATTAAAGCTCCCCTTCCGATGTACGATATGAAACTTGAAGCCCTGAAGTTTCAAGCTCCATCTCGCTAAGCGCCCCGACAAATCACTCAAATTCATGAGCCACATTGGAGGCTCGCATGGTCAGTGATAATCGAGAATTCAAAGCCTTCTACATACGCTCTGAAACGCTTACTCCACCTCCGTAGTGCTGTATTTACGTTGGGCTGGATTCAATTTATGAGATTAAAATGCTATGGGATGTTCTTCCCCGTCTCTAATTTGGTATAATACACCTCCGACTCCTGTTGTGGACGCGTCTACCTGAATGAAGAATGGTTGGGTGTAGTCCGCGTGTACCAGAACTGGTGCCATGGTTAGTGCCGTTTTAAGTTGTTGGAACGCGAGTTCCGCCTTCGGATTCCATTCAAGCTTCAGCTTCTTTTTCAGCAAGTCCGTCAAGGGGGCTGTAACTGTGGTAGGCGAGTTGTGGTAGGCGTGGGAAAACTCGTGATGGCATCAATTTTGTCCGGATTCACTTTAATACATTCTTCCCCGATGAGATAACCCAGATATTTGACCTGCCCGAGAACAAAACGGCTCTTCTCAACGTTAATAGTTAAGTTGGCCCACCGCAACCGCTCCGCAACGAGCCGGAGAAGTGCAAGGTGTTCCTCAAATGTTCTAGAAGTAACCAGTAACTCGTCATGATACACGAAAACCCTGTCGTGGTACTGGTGAGGAATCACCCTATCCATCAACCGACACAAGTTTTGCGGTGCGTTACATAACCCAAAAGGCATGACCACGAACTGATACAGAGGCCTACCCGGTACCGTGAATGCTGTTTTGCTTTTAGCATCACTGTCGAGTGGAATTTGCCAAAAGGCGTCTTTCAAATTCAAGCTCGATATGAAAGTTGTATTTTCCAAACGACTCAGAAGGCCTGAAACAGGCAATTATAATTAGCATTATAATTGTCGTTTGTACCTAAAACATTATAAAAAAAAAAAAAAAATAAAAAAAAAAAAAACAAACTAAAGATCAAAAAATAAATTGGTCTGTAACCGAAAAATAAAAATAAAAACTAGACTAGACATAGACCAGACAACAAAGGGACTATGTATATAAAAAATAATAAAAAAATAAAACCAAATGATCAATCCCAATAAAATTGTATGATCATATATATGGTATGTCAATAAGGAAAAAACAAAATAAAGGATATCCTTTCGTTACTATTGGGGGTGTTTACACTAGGCATTTTATTCCGGATTCTTCGGCAACAAAATCCCTCATCGTTTACACTAAGCATTAAAAATCCGGAATTTTTTCAGATGTATATGTAAAAAATATTATCATTTCGTATTTGTTCTTCAAACAGAAAAGATTATTTTCCTACAATCGCCGTGAAAAGCAGGCTTTTTTCTCTGTTTTCAAAGCCCAAAGTGTCTGTTTTTTTGACAGTTAATAAACAAATTACTTTGTCACACGTTTCTCTTAGAAACGTGTGACAAAACTTGAAACCGCACGCTAAATTTGAAGAAAGACTAATGTTTGTATAAAACATCAAACCAAATTTTTGTTTTTCTTTATGAAAAATAAAAAAAATCTTTGACTACTCGATTGAACAAAATGTCGGTCCTAAAATAAAATCGTATGGTCAGTATAGTAAATTTTACTACAAAATTATCTTTTTATTATATTTTTTAAAATGATTGTAGGAAAAATAAAGTGTGAAACACGTCCGCAAAGTTGTTTGTCACGCTCGAAAGGTTGCTGGCCTCCGTCCCGTCGGCCAGCAATTTCCTTTCTCGCGTGACAAACTGGCACTTTGCGCTCTTGATACACAAATAACTATTTCCTGCTTAAAAAAATATTTTTGTTGTTGTTGCCATTTTAAAAGTGTCAAAATTAAAGATTATAAACAATAGTTCTTGTAGTTTTTTATTTAATTTTGTTGTGTATTAATATTTTTGATTATATAAATGATAACTTTAGAAAACTAATGAAATATCGAAGTGTGTATAAAAATAATTTGTGTTAGTATATTGTATAAGACAATTGTAAAAACTGATTGTGATTTATTCTGTTCTTTTTAAAATAAAATTTAAAAACAAATTACCACAATTTATAATATGGAGAATAATTCAAACAATTTAATACCGACTACATCATTTTTAGAAAGCGATGCTGATGATGAAGAAGCTGCGGTTGTAGTTATGGCGTCAACTGCTGCTGCTTGTTTTTTTTTCGGCGGCAATTGAAAAAGATAAAAAGGAAGAAAATTTAAAAAGAAAGCATCGTTGTTGGGTGAAAGATTATAGAAAAACCAGAAATCGAAATGGTAACACACAAAGCTTATTGAAAGAGCTGAAGCCAAATTCCAAAGATTTTAAAAATTTTCTTAGAATGAATGAAGAATCCTTCAATTTTATTTTATCGGCAATTAGGTCCGATATAGAAAAATCGGACACAAAAATGAGGGAAGCGATTAGTCCAGAGGAAAAACTTGCCGTTTCTTTGAGATTTTTGGCCACTGGAGAAAGCTTTATGGAGCTTGATTATAATTCAAAATTATCCAAACCATTCTTGGCAACCGCAATTTTAAATGTTTGTGAAGCTATCTACAACCGTTTAAAAAATCAATTTTTAAAGGTGAAACATGAATACATGTTAAATTTAAAATTTTTTATTAATAAATAATATTTTATTACAGTTTCCTACCACTAAAGATGAGTGGTTGAAAATTGCGGATGACTACAACTCCAAATGGCAGTTTCCTCATTGTTTAGGTTCGCTTGACGGAAAGCATATTGCTTTTAGGCCGTCGAAAAAAATTGCGCCACTGTTTTACAACTACAAAAGTTTTCACAGTGTGGTCTTACTTGGCCTTGCAGATGCCTATGCGAAATTTATTTTTATAGATGTTGGGTGCAATGGCCGGATTAGCGATGCAGGTGTTTTACAAAGGTCAAATTTCATGTATATACTACAACATCCTGATAGATATTTACCACCGAAAAAAATGCTTGGAAATTCTAGAATGCTACCGCATATGTTTATAGGTGATAATGCCTTTCCGTTATCGGAAAATATGATGGTACCATTTCCATTTACGACCACCGACGAAGCAAAAAAAATACTCAATTAAGTCGTGCTAGACAAAACATTGAAAGAGCGTTTGGAATATTGAGCAGACGATTCCAAATATTTCGAAAACCGATAAATCTCCATCAAGAAAAAGTTATAACTATTGTGCAATGTTGCTGTGTACTACACAATTTGTTAACTACCAAAAGTCAATGGTACAGGGAAGATTCTGAAATGCAAGATCAAAATACCACGGCTGAACTTCAAAATAACACGGCGCAAGTTGAGAATACCACATTGCAACAGACGAGAGATAAGCGAAACAATAATAGGTCCAAATCTGGACAAAGTGTCAGACAACAATTGACAGAATATTTTAATAATGATGGAAAGATTTAAAAATTAATAAAAATGTATTATTGATAAATAAAATTTTGTATTTTACTTTAAAATCTATTCTACGTCATTAAAGAGCTGAACTATAAATCATATATAAAACATGTGAGGTGACCTTTATACACATTTTGAACTGGTTTATTAAATAAAATAAAACATCAATAAATATAAATTAGATTTTTATTTAAATTTATTATAAAATAATTTCTGAGTCTTCTATAATTATATCTTTAAAAACCCCGTCCATTGCTTGATCAAGACTTGTCTTTGATTTGGGCGAAGTCTTTCCTTTTATTAAAATTTGTTCCAAAATAACAGGTTTTGATTGGGATTGTGTTTGATTACGGATTGGGATCGGGTTGGAACGGTATATAGGTGAGTTTATAAAGTTTGGATGTTCTGGTGGTGAGGGAGTATTAATAGGACTATTATAAGTATTATTTGAGTTTTGGGAACGGGATGTTATAAGAACTGGTTTAGATTTTATATATTTAAGTGAACTGGGCTGATTATTTGTTGAAGGTGATATATGTGGTATACTTGTGAAACTTTTGGAAGGTTTAGATGTGAAAGTGGAAGACGCAGGCTGTATATCTAAATTAATATGTTCATATACATATATTGGAAGTCGGCTATGAAGGGCAAGGAATGTGCTGATGGTGATGGAGTATTAATAGGATTTTTGTAATTTATATTTGGGTTTTCTGAACGGGATGTTATATTTAATGGATTACTTTTATTATATTGAAAGGAACTGAACTGGTTATTTGTTAAGGGTGATGGAGATATTTTTTTTAATGGGGTAGAAGTGTAAGATGAGGGCCTTGAATCCAAATTAATTTGTTCTTCGAAGTATGTAAGGGAGTCGGTTAGGAGGGGATATGCCGGTGGTGATGGAGTATTAATAGGATTTTTTGGATGGGATGTCGTATAACGTGGTTTGTTTTTTATATGGATGGGTACTGAAGTGGGTTCAAAATTTGACGGTTGTTGAATTGTTTGGGGATAATTAAATCGTTGGTATGTTGAGGGTGATGGTAAATTTGACGAATCTGAGGACGAGGTCGTTATGGAAGGTGGAGTGGAACTAGATATAATTCTAACGTTGGGAGAGCAAATATTGTTGGTTTCCATAAAGTTTCGCTCCTCATCAATTTTCTTATTAACTAATAAGATTATTTCTAACTCTAACTTTTCGAAAGTTATTTCTAATTTTATTTTTTTTAGAAGTCTACACAAGTAGCGACAAAATTCTTCTTCTCGTTGTGACGGTTGCTTTTTAGGGTGATTTGCAAAATAATTTTTCATAAAATCGATGGCCTCGATACCACATGTTTCCAATGGATGAGATCCCTTCGATTTTCTTTTCTAAAATTATACAAAAAACAAAAAAAACATACTTGAGTCCCCATTTTAAACAAAATTTTACGATTTAAACTTACTTTTTGTGAGGTAATGCCGCTATCCTCCAAAATTTGTTGGGAATCTTCATCAATGATGCCGCTGCGAGTTTCGAAATTTTCTTCTATCCCTATCTGAAAAAAAGGTAAATATACTATGTATTAATTTTAAATTCAGTTTTTAAGAACCAGGAGTGTGATTAAAAATCTTCTAGTACAACGACAATACAAGTTAGACATTATTTACATAAAATAGTGAAGTAACAAATGTCCAAATTAACACATCCATGGTTATGATGTTTATTCAAAAAAACTTAACTATCAATACAAATCAACATAGTCAAAAAAAGTGAATGTAATTTATATTATTTTTTTTTTAAACTTTGTATGTTTTTGTGAATGAATAATCAATTTAATTGTAATAAAAATGGAAATAAATTAGTTAATTGCAAACTTGAAACTTTCTAAAATGTAGTTGCACCATTAGGCTTTTTAAACACACTCCAATAAAATTAAACTTACCTCTGTCAAATCAATATTGGATTTGCTAGGTTCAGCGTCATTTACATTAATCAAAAATGAAAGCTCATCGTAGCCCCACAATGTTGGCTCATACACTTGATCAGCTCCTAAACCGCTTCTTTTGGAGTTCACAACTTTTTGCCGCTCTTTAAAAAGTTGTGCTTTTAAAGATTTAATTTTTTTTTAATTTCATCTATTGTAACTGATGGTTTAATTATTTTCAGTTCATTTAAAATCATATTCAGTTTTTCACTCCGCACCGATTTATTTAAAAAATTTATGTCTAATGGACTATAAAGGCAGGGATACTTTTTAAATTTCCGTATTAAAGTATGTGCCTGTATACGAGACCAATTCTCCGAACTTTTACTATTTTCCATTATATGAGTATTGTTGAAATTGACAAAAATTAACCAAATTAAAAAAACTATAGCAAAATTTAATAAAATTCACTAAAAAAACTATTGTATTCGTACGTACGCACATATATGTATTTAACATTTTTCTTTACTCTCCAAAACACAAATGAAAACTGACAACAAAATATGAAAAAATAATGTAACCTTGAGAATTGGTTTAATCATTTTTGTTTGTGTTAGTGCGAAGAATCCAAAGAATCCAACAAAATTTTGGTGTAAAAAAAATCCCAAAAATAAAATCACACAAAACCGGTTTTGTTTGAAAAGAGAAAAAATTCCAGGAATAAAATGCCTAGTGTAAACACCGTGATTAGCATAAGAATATATAGTTTTTAGTTTTTAGAATTAGAATGAATTATGTATTGTTTTTTTTTGTTATGATTATTAGTTTTTTTTTCGAAAAGATTTTGCTATATAAACCCAGCAAACGTGTCTTAAGTAACACATGCAAGACAAACTCAAGACTTGTTATGGTAACAAACCCAAGTCAGTCAAAAGACAACACCTTGTATTTGGGACGAAGAGTCTTCAAAGAAATGTCTTGTGGTCTTTATTGGTAACATGTATACAAGATGTCTTGAGTAACATATCTCATGGTCTTCTTAAATAACATGTCTGGTGTTCGTTATTGGTAACATGTCTGGATGCCGTCTTTTGTAACATCTTTGGTCGTCGTATTAGGTAACATGTCTTGTGTTCCTCATTGATAACATATTTTGGGTTTGTCTTTAGCAACATGTATGGCGAATGTTTAAGGTAACATGTTTGAAGGTCGTCTTATGTAACATGTTTGAAGGTGGTCTTAAGTAACATGTATAGGGCTCGTCTTAGGTAACGTGTCTGAAGTTCGTTATTAGTAACAAATGTGATAGTTTGCCGTCTAAAGTGCTTTACCCATTGGAAAACGAAAAGAAAAATCGAATTTAGTTTTTTCGATATAATTCCAAAATTATTGCTTTGTTTTCGCTAAAAACTTCTCGTTTTTGACCGAGTGTACCATACAATACTATTTTCAATTAAAAAATTTCAAAAAAATTTTAATTAGCTGAGAAAATGAAAATTTAATTTTTTTCGTCCGAAAAAAATTGTTTAGAACCGAAAAAATTAAATTTTCATTTTCTCAGCCAATTAAAAATGTTTTTGAATTTTTTAAATTCAAAATGGTATTGTATGGTATACTCGATCAAAAACGAGAAGATTTTAGATTATTATATCGAAAAAACTAAATTCGATTTTTCTTTTCGTTTTCCAATGGGTAAAGCACTTTACTTTGGTCACTGGAATAGTAATTGGTATAAAAATAAAAATGCAAATTATGCTCAAAATAAAAACCGAAAATAATTTTCTTCTTACTTTTATTAATTGACATTAAAAATTAAATAAAACACCAATAAAATTTTTCAAAATCTTTGCGAGAATAATTCTATACCAAGAAAAACTTGGTTTGAAACTATTCGGAACTAAGACGGCAGTTGTCTCAGGTAACACGTCTAGCAAATGTTTCGTGGCTTTTTTTTGTAGAAATAAAAAACTATTGTTTTTGTTTAATTTTTTAATTTATTTAGAAAATATAATAAATTTTGTCTTAAGTTCTTATTAGAATTTAACAATAATTTTTAAATTTCTGAAATTTGAATGCCGTCTTACTTTGGTTACTGGAATAGTAATTGATATAAAAATAAAAATGCAGAAAATAAAAAATTTAAACTTAAAAATAATAAATTCAGTCTATCTTATTGAATAAATACATTGTAAATAAACAAAATTCAGTATAAAATATAATTCTAAAAATATTTATGTATCACCAAATAAAAAAATTAATTTTAAAATTAAAGGTAAAAACTAGGTTTCTTATTAAAAGTCTTTGAAATGTCAAAATAATTCAATATAAGTAATTATATAAAAATAATTCCATTCATCAATGCAGAATGGTGTAAAATTCAAATTGTTAAAATATAAAATTAAAAGAAATATTCAATGTAAAATCTAAATCTAAAGATATATATATATATATATATATATATATATATATATATATATATATATATATATATATATACATATATATGCGTTATTACTACAAGTATACTAAATTAATATTGCAGTTCTGGCTCGGCTTCTTCTTCTATTCTCTCTATTATGTGAGTCAAAAATTTGTTTTTTTATCGACATCTCATAACTTTTATAAAGAGAGAACGTACCCTTCCAAGAATCTAATAAGCAAATAAAGATTATTAATGCCAAACATATTTAATTATTTTATTTTTTAAGGCTGTAAACCCGAAGGTACATAAATATTAAAATTATAATCACCAAATAGGATTTTGTTAAACAAAGTCATTTGTTTTACTGGGAGTTTAAAATGTAGACCGTCCCAATTATAACCGGCTAATAATTGATCGGTCATAATTTTAATCAACCCAGTTGAGTTGTGTTTTCCTTCCTCGGGCGCGTAGATGGACAAATGTTTAGTCTGTAATTGTCAATTAATATTATTAGCTACATTCTATAAGGATTTATATATTTATTTACCAAGTTTGCGGCAAATTCCTCATCGTCTTCAATTTTTTTGTTTAACTCCTGCAATTGTTCTGTAGATTTGAATGGCAGGTCAATTTGAAAATTTTTTGGAGGCACTATTACTTTAAGAATGTTTGTTACATCCAGTTTAATTGATTTAAGCTGCCTGCTAATATAACGAAGCTCGGGAGTTACTGAAAACGTAAAAGAAGCACATCATTATTTCATGCACATTCACAAGTTATTCATATTTGATATATCAAGCATTTTTGAAAATGAATCATAGTAAATTCATTGTAAATTTTTTTTTGTCATGTGGATAATAAAATAACCTTGCCCAAACAAAAACTTAAATTAAATTATGGATGAGAATGTAATTAAATGGCAAAAATGTTCGACGATTCATTTGACGGAAATTTCAAAATAAGAGCACAAATTATTTACTTAGCTTACTTCAATAGTATACCTATAAATTATTTATTTTTTAAAATATATTTTTTGGGCATAAAACCTAAATGGAAACAATTGGGTGCGTTCAGTGCTATGAGGAATATGGGAGACTGCTTTTATTAGTGAGGCCCCACTGCACTGGATGCTTCTATATTTTATTTAATCTTACTTATTAAAGTTGATTGCGGGTTGGCGGTTGTCCTTTGCTCATCGTCTGGCATCAACTCATTGAATATGTTTTCTAAATAATTAAATATATATAGATATTGTAAATGAGATTGATAAATGATTAGTACTCATTTGATTTTACCTTTGTTATTGCGTCGCGGAACTTGCTGTTGGGATGTAAGTGTTTCACCTAAAATTGATATAAAAATTAAGAATATGTTACTTTCAAAGGATACGGTATTATAAAAGGTGGTGCACATTAAGAAAAATGATCCATTATTATTTTTTTATTTACTTAAGAAAAAGGAACATTATTATCGCCTATCCCTCTCAATGTGCAGATGCACCCTAAACTCATCAGGATGAAAAACTTACAGAAGAGGCGTTCAACACGTCCGGGAAATTCTACCAGTTTAGTGTTTTTCGCTGCGAGTATTGGAGTATTTCGCCCCATTTGCTCAAATAGCTGTTCCGTATTGAGGCTGTCTTCAACGAAAATTGGCGGTGATGGTGGTTTCTCAAAACATTCAATTTCGGAATCTGAAAGAAATGAAACAGATTGCTAGGACGGAATAATTAAAATTTAAATGACAAATAGACCGGGTACTCTATCGAACAAAACAAAGCTTTATATCCAAATTTCAAACTAAATCACAGGCAAACGAAAAGAAAAACTATATTTATTTTTTCGCTGTAACTCCAAAATTATTACTTTATTTTATCTAAAATCTTTTGGTACTTGAGCTTGACCCAATTTACTATAAAATAATATCTTCAAAAAATTCAAACAATATTTAATTGGTGGAGAAAATGGAAATTTAATTTTTTCAGATGAAAAAAATTAAAATATAACTTTTTAGTTCAATTAAATATTTTCTGAAATTTTTTAAATTCAAAATAGCGAGAAAATGAAAAGTGAGAAAAATGAAAAGAAAAACTTTGTTTTTTTCGCTGTAATTCAAAAATTATTGCTTGGTATTATCTAAAATCTTCTGAACTTGACCGAATTTATCAGAAAATAATATTTTTAACTTAAAAACTTGAAGAAAATGGAGATTTAATTTTTTCGGGCCTAAATAATTCTTAAAAATAAATATTTTGTTTTGTTATGTAGGTTAAAGCCGCAGCCAGACGAATGGGAAATTTCGACCAATGGTGATGATTTGTAGAAATCGTATAGACAAAACACAAATTATAGAGTAAAATTGGCATTTATTTATGTACATTCGTTCAATATCCGATTATTGCATAATAATTGTCGACATTTTACGCTCATCTAGCTGCTAAAGAGTGACGATATATAATCCTATTTTTCCAATCATCTATTGAGTAACCCAATCAATCTATTTAGCGAGTATTTTTTGCGCGCGAGTATTTTTTTATATAAACTAATTTTAGTTTATATATAGGAAAAGACGTATGAATCAAGGAAAATCGGTACCCAAAGAATACTCGTCTAAATAGGTTGTGTTTATGAAATTTGTATACTAACCAAGTGGCAAAGAAGGCCGTGGGTTTTTATGGACTTTTGTCAATTTAATTTTTTTTATACTTTGCGTTGTAACAAAGTCTGCTTTTTTCGTTTTATTGAGGTTGTTTATATTTATTATTGATGAAACTGAAAAAACATAAAGATACATAATATTGTTAAAATTTATATTTGTTTAATAAAGTTAAATTGATAAATTCTTACCACCTTCATCGGATGACGACATTATATAGTTGTAAATTATACCTGGTTGTTACCTAATTTAACATACATTAAATATACCTGGTTGTTACCTAATTCTGACCAAATTTTTAAACCTGACATTTTCAATTTTCAATTGTTATCTCTAATATGACAAATTTAAAAGTACCTAGTCCGAATTTGTAAAAGTTATCAAAATATTAAAAAAAAAAAAATGACAGAATTTTCTTTAAAGAAAATGCATTTTCGTCGATCAACAAAAGATAAAATTGAATTTTTTATAATGAAAATTTTGTAATTTTAATAGTTTTGTTAATATTTTGATGGCTTTCCTAAATTCGAACTACATTTTAATAATTCTCCCATTGCAGAAATAAAAATTTTGTCAAAAAATAGAAATGTTGGTTTATAAATGCGGTCGAATATTTTGAATGTTGTAATGCATCAATCATAAATAAAAGATTTAAAAGATATAACCTATGATTTATTATATGTAAATATTTATTTATTGCTATTAAATATTTTGAAATTATTATTAAAGTAATGATAAATACAGCTAAGCAAAATGAGCGGAATAATTTTCGTGAAGCATGGGTATTAAAAGGTACTGATTTTTCGAAATATCCAACGGTAAACGACAATATTTTGAAATTATTTCTGATACTGGAAAAGCCTCATTGTATTCTGCTAAACCATTAACTGCTATTATACCAAGATCAATTTTAGAATCCACAGGCTTCTCAAAATATGATGAATAATTTTGAAACCTTCTTCCTCGCACTATTTGAGAACCACTTACTGTATCGAACTTTTCAATAAAAAATGGTATTTCTTCAGCCTGATCACGAATAGAACAAAAACTGTCCTTAAAATTATTTTTGAATGTAAATGAATTATATTTATACGATTTGTACCGGTTACAATCTTGAAATTTTTCTACGTTGTCTAATTTATTTTCTAAAATAAAATTATTTAAATTTTCCCGTTCTTTAATTCTATTATATAATTGCTTCAAAATGTGTTGAGGTTTTTTAATATTTTTTTTTATTTCTTGCAAAAAATTTTCATACATATATCCTGAGAACGAATCTAAGGGGCCATACAACTTTACATAACCGGGCAAATGTAAAATGCTATGAACATTGTAATTTACGTGTTTCAATCCATAAATTTGGGGATATAGGGCTACAAATTCATTTAAAAGTATCTGGGCATTATCTGTATTCTCTTTGCAACTAGTCCTATCGGATAAAAGACGAAGACTAACAACTAAAAGCAAAAAATGATAAAAAATATTAGAGTCAACGAAACCTTTTAAAAGTGGAAGTACTCCATATAAAATAAAAAATCTAAATTCTGTGGCTTTCCATCTGCAGATTTCATTAAAATCTCTTGGTTTGCGAGAAAATTCTAAAGGGACGTATTTAGAATAAGAGACAAATAATTCGGACATCAAATTTTTAGTTTCTGGTTTTATTTTATCTAAAAGAAGGGTTAACATTTTTTTTGCAACTCCTAAATCGACTAAATGCATTGGATCTAGAGGAAATTGGGTAACCATCATAATTCCAGATTTTTCTAAAATATTTGCCTCACCTTTATGATGTTCTACATCTAAGCGATTAGCGAAAGAATAATCAGTTCTTAAATTACCTGAAACTACGTTAAAAACGGGAGTATGAGAAATTCTAAACCCTGATTGATTACATTCGTGACACCCTTTAATCGCGTTGTGGTATTTAACTGATTTGCAAAAGGATTTTGCTGGTGCATCGCAAATAAACGCGCGTAAAATGAATTTTTTTGGAATCGAATTTTTACCAATTAAAATGCCCTCATTTTTTAATTTTAAAAATTCATTTACAAATTGTTTAAAAAAACTATCTACTGATAAGGGATGACCGTCACCAACCCAAGCTCCGACAATAAAAGGGGGATGATTACGATCGTCAACGAAAGAACCAAGAATAGGCCAGAGCGTTTTCCTAGAACTTGTAACGATGTAAGCATCTTGGGCGGCATAGTGTTAATATACAATTTTTGATTGTATAAATTAAGCAACATTAAGGCGCCATATATGTTAGTGGTGAACAAATTTTGGTTCAAGTCTTGTCTGAACCGGATAAAGTTATCATACCATTAGTGCAGATGGCAAAATAATTGGATGACATAACATTTATTTACTTTTTTTTTTTGCTGGTTTGTCATAAACTTCAAAAAAATAATTCTTTTTGGATCGAGAGCTGATGGCGAGTGGATGCAATTCAGGAGAAAAGAAATAAAAATTACAAATACGGAGACACGATAAACAAAAAAACACAAGGAAAAAAAAATATAAAACACGGGTAAGAATAAGCCTAAAATTATTGGATAAATAAAAATAAATAAATTAAAAATAAAAATAAAAACGTAAAGACAATACTTTCTAAAAAAAGGTACTCTTGTGGCCATTGTGTGTGATCGGATAACTATTGTGTGCAAAAACCAAACAAACAGAAAAAAATAAAAAAAAAAAAAACTAAAACATATATAAAGTTATTATTGTGTGTGTAACATTCAACAAAAAAAAGAAAAAAAAAACACCAAGGCAAGAGAACCCGTGTCCGACACGCGGGGTTATTTTGTGTTGTTTCGGGAGTCCGTGTCAGACGGGCATTGGCGAGTTATAGCTCTGGTGACCACGAAGACGAGGGCACAGCCCCGAACGTGAGTAAGGAGATTACCGTGGTACCGCATGGTCCAGATCAAAAATAGGGTACACTGTCATTGATGATTCAAGCTCCAAAGGCGGCGATAAATACTTACCTGAACATGTCGCAAATTTTGTTTTTTTTTATGTATTATTATTAATTATTAATTTATTGGTATTTTTTTTTGATGACCAACATTTTTAGTTATTATTAATTTTTTTTTGTTAATTCTGTTTAAGACAAATTTATTATTTTTTTTTCTAATCTCCCACGCATAGGGTATTATTTAATTATTTATTTGTAGAAACGGCGAATTGGCGATACGGCGAGCTCACCGTGTCATCGAAAGTCGGAGAGGACCAGATTTCGGGACGAAGGGAGGGAAAAGGAAAAAATATTGAATTTGGGCAATAAACATTGCGTGTATACCGATAAAAATGTTGTTCATTATTAATAAATATAATTTAGTTATAATGTTTTGAAAAAAATTAAAAATGTGTGTTTAAATTTTGTAATTTTCAGGAGATGATCGAAATGTAAGGTGTGAGTGGAGTGTTCGGCTGATGAGATAATTTGTGTTATGCAGCTTTCAAGGTCCAGGTCATTCTCAGCGTTAACCCACCCTTCGACTGAGCACGACCGGCAAAATGCTGCGGCTGAAGAATGGCCTGGATATTCTGTTAACCGGTGTTCCGGATGAGAGGGTTAACTCGAACCGGGACATTTGGTTACAGTGGCGCCCAAACCAAGGACAACTTAGGTAATTTTACAATTTTTTTATTATAGTGTGCATAACATTTTTGTCGTTAGTTAAAATTATTCGTTTAAGTTCACATTCATACTTGCATCCGGAAATTCGATTTTCGTTTTGACTCAAGTGAGAGCAGCATGTGAATTAATAAAGTTCAATTTTTCAGAGAAAAATATCTTTTGCAAATTTTCAATTCTCAACGTTTTTTTTTCCAGTGTTTTGAATTTGTCTAGTCATATTTACCCCAATATCGACCAACGGTTTTGAAATTTTGTGCGGTTGCAAATATGACTGGAGTGAAGCAATTAACTTTGTTAGAATATATTGCCATGAATTTCGTAATGTTCGCCACACTCGTGTTTTGATTGGCAATGCTTGTAAACTATACATTGGTTTCCACGGTGTGTTTCGATGACGTTATTTGATAAATATAATGGCAATGGTAATCCCAAGTTTAGTACGGACGCAGATATATCTCAGTATATATGGCTGATAGAATTAAATGTTAATAGTCCGGAATAAATCATCATTTTGTTTACTCTGAAGTCTAATAGTCGTACTCATCAGTTGCAAGGACTCATTCATGCTTACTTGATCATCTCCTGAAATTTTGTGTATTGATACGTATATTATTTGTCATAAATCGTTATTATTATTAATTTTCTTTGTTATATTATATTTTTAGTTTTGATTAATTTATTTATATTATTATATTATATTGAATTATTTATATTAACTAACAAATTTTGGGTTCTAGGTATTAAGGTTAAAACTATATTGTTTTCTCCCGCTTACAACGCGTATATTTTTTTTTGTCACTCTACCGATTGGTTGAGGTTTATATTAAATTTTCTCTTAAACATTTTTATAAGTCACGATGGATATATCAAAACTTAGTAAAGACGAGCTTCAAGTTGAGTTCGATGTAAGACACATTGTAAAGTCCCAGCAAAACGAACAAATTTTACGAGCCCAAATTCAGGAAGAACAAAGATTTCCTATTCTAATGCATGACACTCCACATGAAGCGGCCGTTAAAAATCCGGCGCATGAACTACGTATGTGTATCTTAAAACTTAATAGAGTGGCAACTAGTTTAGATAATTTAGGGAACGAGGAAAACCACGATTTCGGTCAGTACCAGACTCGTGTACTTCACGTACAAGGAAGGCTCGCTCGCTTATCTCAGTTAAATACAATGACAGAGGAAATTAAAGTATTTAAGAATAAATGTACAGAAGTATTGCATATGATCAGAGATCGAAATGTCGATTCAATGTTATCCTCTAATGTTGTTAACCATAATACAACCACAGTATCAGAAAACCAGGCTGCACTAAATAACATGTCGGAAATTCCTCCTGTGGTTAGGAACAGAGATAATAATAGGAATCTTAGGTTCAATAGAGATCGGAATTATATGCCTAATTTTGACGAATTGTCAAACTTCAGTCCTCCTAGGAGCACTCCAAATAATCCAGGACCAAGTCACCTTCCAATCATTGGTAACTACCAAGCGGACTCAAGAAGTCTAACTTTGGATCAGCCAACGCCTAAAGAAACAAGTGATCTCACAGAAATAGTAACGGGTATTGAAAATCTCTTAATAACTTTAAAGAACAAGGGTAATAATGTTAAATACAATCAGGGCCAACGTCATTCGAGTGAAATAAACCTGTTACCAAATATTAATCAAGTCCCTGCCCAAAATTACAATTCGACAGAACAGATCTCAAAAATTTTAAAATCATGGAACATTAAATTTAGTGGGTCGCGTAACGACATCCCGATTGAGCGTTTCATTTATCGGATTGAACATATGGCGAAACGTTGCCGTATTCCTTTAAATGATATTAGTGAAGAAATTACTAGCTGTCTTTTCGGTGACGCTCTCGAATGGTACTGGGCATATTTGGAACGAAATCAGGCAGTGGAAGTGGCCTGGGAGCAAATTAAATTAGATATGACGGATAGATTTTGCCTATGTCATTCGGATAGGGATATTAAACGTTTTATGGACCAGAGGAAGCAAGGCTACCCGAAAGAGTCATTCCATGAATTTCAAGATGCCATTTTTAAAATTGCCTTACAATCACGTAATCCGATTGCAGATCAAGATATTCTTGATACCTTAATGGACAATATGCGTCCAGGGTTGAAAGTAGCTTTAGCTAGTAAGAATATCCGATCCATACGAGAACTAACACATGAATGCCAGGTTCTCGAAACGCTGTGGAAAAACATTAAGTATAATCCAGAGGGACTTATTCCGCTTCATACAGCTGCCCGAAACCAAATACATGAAGTATGCCGTAATTTCAGTTCAGAAACCCATAACCCTGTTAACTCAGGTTCAACAAACCAAGTAAATTCCGTCGGTTGCCAAGCAGCTGATCACGAATTAAATATGGGTTCAGGAGGTAATCCAAGCGATAATAACGATATTTGTGCATTAGATAGGACAAGAGGCCATAACATGCATTCTTCTCAAAGGGTGGTAGATTCTACAGATAGGAATAATTTAAAATGCTTTAATTGCAAATCTCCAGGCCATACTTTTAAGCTTTGTGGTACTCCTATCAACAGAGTGTTCTGTTTCGGATGTGGACAGGATGATGTGTTTAAGCCAGACTGCTCGGTTTGCAAGGTCAAACCTTCGGGAAACTCCGATGGGAGGAAATGGACCAATCGGGAGTCATTTCTACGCCCAAATTCGACCCCGAATCATCCAAGTCAGGATGTGGTAACCAATACGGATCCCGAACTTTACCGTCGGAATCAACGAAATTATTATTAAATCGTCCCCATTATTCTATTCCTTGCAGGACAGTCAGTAGATTTCATCGATCTTGGCAATATTTTAAATTTAAAAAAAAGATAGGTCGGGAAGTGTGTGCTACTGTTATTAATTCAGAAATAGACGGAAGGCCATATACAAACATTCTCATTAATGGTCACAAAGTTAAAGGTCTTTTGGATACAGGTGCTAATATAAGCGTCTTAGGCAAAGGTTGCGAAGAATTCATGTCTCGGATAGGTATTAAATTCCATCATCTTCCTACCACAGTCTCCACGGCGAGCGGCGTAAAAGAACGCATATTGGGACATATAAATGTTGAAGTACAATTTAATGACAGTAAGGAAAAAAATGCGATTACATTTAGCTCCCAATCTATCTCAAAATTTGTATTTAGGCATCGACTTCTTTAATACATTCGGCATTAAATTACAGGTTAATGAGGTGGTTGGTAGCCAAAATGGTGTCAAATCCTCAGCGTCATCAGAAACAACCACACATAAGCTTTCTTTGAACCAGCAGAAAGATCTCGATAGGGTAATATCTTTGTTTCCGCCGTCAAGCGTCAGAGGTCTGGGCAGAACTAATCTCATAACCCACAAAATTGATACAGGTTCAGCTAATCCAATAAAGCAGCGCTATTATGCAATATCACCCGCCGTACAATCAGTGCTGTACAAAGAGTTGGACCGAATGATATCACTGGGGGTTATCGAGGAGAGTGAGAGCTCATGGAGCTCACCAGTAACTATTGTGACTAAGCCGAATGGAAAAGTGAGATTGTGCCTCGATGCCCGAAAGGTAAACGAGGTGACTGTAAAGGATGCCTACCCGGTGCCTTTAATTGAGGGACTACTGAGTCGACTGGAAGATACCACTTTCATTTCCACTTTGGACTTGAAGGATGCCTTTTGGCAAATTCCTCTCGACGATGATGCCAAATGTAAAACCGCTTTTACTGTTCCGGGTAGGCCCCTTTACCAGTTTACAGTAATGCCTTTCGGGCTTTGCAACGCTCCTCAAAGTATGTGCAGATTAATGCACAAGGTGATTCCACACCAATATCAGGACAACATCTTTGTATATCTTGATGATCTACTCATCACAACGAAAACATTTGAGGATCACCTGAAGTTATTGACGCTGGTAGCGAAACGCCTAAACGAAGCCAACTTAACTATTAACATAGATAAAAGCAAATTTTTATTAACAGAATTACCTTATTTAGGTCATATCATCGGAGGTGGCTGTATGCGAGTAAATCCAGAGAAGGTTTCTGCCATTAATGCGTATCCGATACCAAAAACTTTGAAACAATTACGGCGGTTCTTAGGGATGAGCGGCTGGTATCGTCGATTCATCGCTAATTTTTCAGCAATCTCTGCGCCTCTCACAGATCTCCTCAAATCTAAAGGCAAAATATCGTGGACTGAGGCTGCTCAAACTTCTTTCGATGAACTAAAGCGTTCCTTAACTACAGCTCCAGTACTGGTTCACCCAAATTATAAGCTACCATTTTTTATTCAAGTGGACGCTTCTTCTACGGGTATAGGCGGTGTTTTATTCCAGAGATATGATGACGAGGAACACCCCATTGCATTCTATTCGCATAAATTAAATGCCACTCAGCGAAAGTACAGCGTGACTGAATTAGAATGTTATGCAGCGGTGTTAAGTATTAAAAAGTTCCGTCCTTATATTGAAGGATTCAATTTCACTGTCATTACAGACCATGCTAGTCTTCGTTGGTTGATGAGTCAGTCCGACTTATCAGGACGATTGGCTCGATGGAGCTTAAAGCTGCAAGGCTTTCAATTTCAGATTGAGCACCGTAAAGGTTCTAATAATATAGTTCCAGATGCGTTATCGCGAGTTTATTGTGAGGAAATTGTACCTGATGGCGACCGTAATAATGCCGATGATATACTTCATATTGATTTGAATTCTCCAGCCTTTCAAGATGCCGAATACCTTGAAAAAATTGCAACTCTACAAAATTTAGATAATGTGGAATCCAATTGTCAGGTGAGAGATGGAAAAATTTTAATCTGTCCAAATTTCAGTACACGGTACCAATATACGGATTTACCCGTTTGGAAATTATTCATACCACGCAGTTTGGCAACATCACTAATAGTCAAAGCACATGCACCTCCTTCAGCAGCGCACATGGGAATCGAGAAAACATTAGAGCGACTTAAACGACACTTCTTTTGGCCCCGAATGTCAAAAGACGTCAGAGATTATGTGCAAGAGTGTCAGGTATGTAAAATGTCTAAAGCTGCGAATTACGCATTGAGACCTAATATGGGGGATTTTTTGTCAGTGGGTAGATCCTTTCAATTTCTGTACATGGACTTTTTAGGGCCCTATCCCCGTTCTAAACGAGGCAACGTTTATTTATTAATTATTTTAGACCGGTACAGCAAGTTTGTCCTATTAAAACCGCTAAGAGAGGCATCAGCCTTGCTTTTGGTTGAATATCTTGAACAAGAAGTATTCAATGTATTTTCAGTACCAGAAACGATATTAACGGACAATGGGAGACAATTTCAATCACATTTATTTATTAATCTTTTAAATAAATACAATGTCCAGCACATTAAAACTCCATATCATGCACCCCAGAGTAATGCATCCGAGAGGGTCAATCGCACAATTTTGGCGGCTATTCGTTCGTATATCCCAGTAAATCACAGTGAATGGGATTTGCATATTTCGGAAATCGCTGCTACCTTAAGAAACGTCACACATTCGTCTACCATGTACTCCCCGCATTTTTTAGTGTTTGGGCAGCATCAAATCTGCCATGGATCTGATTATCGATTAAAAAAATTGCTAGAGTGCGATGAAGATAATGATGTCGCTATTAACCATAAATCTACTAGACTTAACCTAGTCCGGGAGGAAGTAGTGGCGCATCTTAAAACGGCATACTTAAGAAATGAAAGGCAATATAATCTAAGAGCCAACCATCGGGACATAGCTATTGGACAACGTGTGTTTGTACGTACTTTTGTACAAAGTGCTGCTCCGAAACAGTACTCGGCTAAATTGGCACCTAAATACATCCCGGCAATAATTCAAAGCCGAGTGGGAAATGTCGCCTTCCAGATATCTAATACAGATGGGAAAAATTTGGGAATTTTTCATTTAAAGGACATTAAAGTTTAAATATTACACGATGTGCCTATTCATTAAAGTAAATATTTTCATTTTATTATTAATATGCCCGGCTTATGAGACATCTCAGTGGTGTGGGTCTTCCCCACGATGTAACGATGTAAGCATCTTGGGCGGCATAGTGTTAATATACAATTTTTGATTGTATAAATTAAGCAACATTAAGGCGCCATATATGTTAGTGGTGAACAAATTTTGGTTCAAGTCTTGTCTGAACCGGATAAAGTTATCATACCATTAGTGCAGATGGCAAAATAATTGGATGACATAACATTTATTTACTTTTTTTTTTGCTGGTTTGTCATAAACTTCAAAAAAATAATTCTTTTTGGATCGAGAGCTGATGGCGAGTGGATGCAATTCAGGAGAAAAGAAATAAAAATTACAAATACGGAGACACGATAAACAAAAAAACACAAGGAAAAAAAAATATAAAACACGGGTAAGAATAAGCCTAAAATTATTGGATAAATAAAAATAAATAAATTAAAAATAAAAATAAAAACGTAAAGACAATACTTTCTAAAAAAAGGTACTCTTGTGGCCATTGTGTGTGATCGGATAACTATTGTGTGCAAAAACCAAACAAACAGAAAAAAATAAAAAAAAAAAAAACTAAAACATATATAAAGTTATTATTGTGTGTGTAACATTCAACAAAAAAAAGAAAAAAAAAACACCAAGGCAAGAGAACCCGTGTCCGACACGCGGGGTTATTTTGTGTTGTTTCGGGAGTCCGTGTCAGACGGGCATTGGCGAGTTATAGCTCTGGTGACCACGAAGACGAGGGCACAGCCCCGAACGTGAGTAAGGAGATTACCGTGGTACCGCATGGTCCAGATCAAAAATAGGGTACACTGTCATTGATGATTCAAGCTCCAAAGGCGGCGATAAATACTTACCTGAACATGTCGCAAATTTTGTTTTTTTTTATGTATTATTATTAATTATTAATTTATTGGTATTTTTTTTTGATGACCAACATTTTTAGTTATTATTAATTTTTTTTTGTTAATTCTGTTTAAGACAAATTTATTATTTTTTTTTCTAATCTCCCACGCATAGGGTATTATTTAATTATTTATTTGTAGAAACGGCGAATTGGCGATACGGCGAGCTCACCGTGTCATCGAAAGTCGGAGAGGACCAGATTTCGGGACGAAGGGAGGGAAAAGGAAAAAATATTGAATTTGGGCAATAAACATTGCGTGTATACCGATAAAAATGTTGTTCATTATTAATAAATATAATTTAGTTATAATGTTTTGAAAAAAATTAAAAATGTGTGTTTAAATTTTGTAATTTTCAGGAGATGATCGAAATGTAAGGTGTGAGTGGAGTGTTCGGCTGATGAGATAATTTGTGTTATGCAGCTTTCAAGGTCCAGGTCATTCTCAGCGTTAACCCACCCTTCGACTGAGCACGACCGGCAAAATGCTGCGGCTGAAGAATGGCCTGGATATTCTGTTAACCGGTGTTCCGGATGAGAGGGTTAACTCGAACCGGGACATTTGGTTACAGTGGCGCCCAAACCAAGGACAACTTAGGTAATTTTACAATTTTTTTATTATAGTGTGCATAACATTTTTGTCGTTAGTTAAAATTATTCGTTTAAGTTCACATTCATACTTGCATCCGGAAATTCGATTTTCGTTTTGACTCAAGTGAGAGCAGCATGTGAATTAATAAAGTTCAATTTTTCAGAGAAAAATATCTTTTGCAAATTTTCAATTCTCAACGTTTTTTTTTCCAGTGTTTTGAATTTGTCTAGTCATATTTACCCCAATATCGACCAACGGTTTTGAAATTTTGTGCGGTTGCAAATATGACTGGAGTGAAGCAATTAACTTTGTTAGAATATATTGCCATGAATTTCGTAATGTTCGCCACACTCGTGTTTTGATTGGCAATGCTTGTAAACTATACATTGGTTTCCACGGTGTGTTTCGATGACGTTATTTGATAAATATAATGGCAATGGTAATCCCAAGTTTAGTACGGACGCAGATATATCTCAGTATATATGGCTGATAGAATTAAATGTTAATAGTCCGGAATAAATCATCATTTTGTTTACTCTGAAGTCTAATAGTCGTACTCATCAGTTGCAAGGACTCATTCATGCTTACTTGATCATCTCCTGAAATTTTGTGTATTGATACGTATATTATTTGTCATAAATCGTTATTATTATTAATTTTCTTTGTTATATTATATTTTTAGTTTTGATTAATTTATTTATATTATTATATTATATTGAATTATTTATATTAACTAACAAATTTTGGGTTCTAGGTATTAAGGTTAAAACTATATTGTTTTCTCCCGCTTACAACGCGTATATTTTTTTTTGTCACTCTACCGATTGGTTGAGGTTTATATTAAATTTTCTCTTAAACATTTTTATAAGTCACGATGGATATATCAAAACTTAGTAAAGACGAGCTTCAAGTTGAGTTCGATGTAAGACACATTGTAAAGTCCCAGCAAAACGAACAAATTTTACGAGCCCAAATTCAGGAAGAACAAAGATTTCCTATTCTAATGCATGACACTCCACATGAAGCGGCCGTTAAAAATCCGGCGCATGAACTACGTATGTGTATCTTAAAACTTAATAGAGTGGCAACTAGTTTAGATAATTTAGGGAACGAGGAAAACCACGATTTCGGTCAGTACCAGACTCGTGTACTTCACGTACAAGGAAGGCTCGCTCGCTTATCTCAGTTAAATACAATGACAGAGGAAATTAAAGTATTTAAGAATAAATGTACAGAAGTATTGCATATGATCAGAGATCGAAATGTCGATTCAATGTTATCCTCTAATGTTGTTAACCATAATACAACCACAGTATCAGAAAACCAGGCTGCACTAAATAACATGTCGGAAATTCCTCCTGTGGTTAGGAACAGAGATAATAATAGGAATCTTAGGTTCAATAGAGATCGGAATTATATGCCTAATTTTGACGAATTGTCAAACTTCAGTCCTCCTAGGAGCACTCCAAATAATCCAGGACCAAGTCACCTTCCAATCATTGGTAACTACCAAGCGGACTCAAGAAGTCTAACTTTGGATCAGCCAACGCCTAAAGAAACAAGTGATCTCACAGAAATAGTAACGGGTATTGAAAATCTCTTAATAACTTTAAAGAACAAGGGTAATAATGTTAAATACAATCAGGGCCAACGTCATTCGAGTGAAATAAACCTGTTACCAAATATTAATCAAGTCCCTGCCCAAAATTACAATTCGACAGAACAGATCTCAAAAATTTTAAAATCATGGAACATTAAATTTAGTGGGTCGCGTAACGACATCCCGATTGAGCGTTTCATTTATCGGATTGAACATATGGCGAAACGTTGCCGTATTCCTTTAAATGATATTAGTGAAGAAATTACTAGCTGTCTTTTCGGTGACGCTCTCGAATGGTACTGGGCATATTTGGAACGAAATCAGGCAGTGGAAGTGGCCTGGGAGCAAATTAAATTAGATATGACGGATAGATTTTGCCTATGTCATTCGGATAGGGATATTAAACGTTTTATGGACCAGAGGAAGCAAGGCTACCCGAAAGAGTCATTCCATGAATTTCAAGATGCCATTTTTAAAATTGCCTTACAATCACGTAATCCGATTGCAGATCAAGATATTCTTGATACCTTAATGGACAATATGCGTCCAGGGTTGAAAGTAGCTTTAGCTAGTAAGAATATCCGATCCATACGAGAACTAACACATGAATGCCAGGTTCTCGAAACGCTGTGGAAAAACATTAAGTATAATCCAGAGGGACTTATTCCGCTTCATACAGCTGCCCGAAACCAAATACATGAAGTATGCCGTAATTTCAGTTCAGAAACCCATAACCCTGTTAACTCAGGTTCAACAAACCAAGTAAATTCCGTCGGTTGCCAAGCAGCTGATCACGAATTAAATATGGGTTCAGGAGGTAATCCAAGCGATAATAACGATATTTGTGCATTAGATAGGACAAGAGGCCATAACATGCATTCTTCTCAAAGGGTGGTAGATTCTACAGATAGGAATAATTTAAAATGCTTTAATTGCAAATCTCCAGGCCATACTTTTAAGCTTTGTGGTACTCCTATCAACAGAGTGTTCTGTTTCGGATGTGGACAGGATGATGTGTTTAAGCCAGACTGCTCGGTTTGCAAGGTCAAACCTTCGGGAAACTCCGATGGGAGGAAATGGACCAATCGGGAGTCATTTCTACGCCCAAATTCGACCCCGAATCATCCAAGTCAGGATGTGGTAACCAATACGGATCCCGAACTTTACCGTCGGAATCAACGAAATTATTATTAAATCGTCCCCATTATTCTATTCCTTGCAGGACAGTCAGTAGATTTCATCGATCTTGGCAATATTTTAAATTTAAAAAAAAGATAGGTCGGGAAGTGTGTGCTACTGTTATTAATTCAGAAATAGACGGAAGGCCATATACAAACATTCTCATTAATGGTCACAAAGTTAAAGGTCTTTTGGATACAGGTGCTAATATAAGCGTCTTAGGCAAAGGTTGCGAAGAATTCATGTCTCGGATAGGTATTAAATTCCATCATCTTCCTACCACAGTCTCCACGGCGAGCGGCGTAAAAGAACGCATATTGGGACATATAAATGTTGAAGTACAATTTAATGACAGTAAGGAAAAAAATGCGATTACATTTAGCTCCCAATCTATCTCAAAATTTGTATTTAGGCATCGACTTCTTTAATACATTCGGCATTAAATTACAGGTTAATGAGGTGGTTGGTAGCCAAAATGGTGTCAAATCCTCAGCGTCATCAGAAACAACCACACATAAGCTTTCTTTGAACCAGCAGAAAGATCTCGATAGGGTAATATCTTTGTTTCCGCCGTCAAGCGTCAGAGGTCTGGGCAGAACTAATCTCATAACCCACAAAATTGATACAGGTTCAGCTAATCCAATAAAGCAGCGCTATTATGCAATATCACCCGCCGTACAATCAGTGCTGTACAAAGAGTTGGACCGAATGATATCACTGGGGGTTATCGAGGAGAGTGAGAGCTCATGGAGCTCACCAGTAACTATTGTGACTAAGCCGAATGGAAAAGTGAGATTGTGCCTCGATGCCCGAAAGGTAAACGAGGTGACTGTAAAGGATGCCTACCCGGTGCCTTTAATTGAGGGACTACTGAGTCGACTGGAAGATACCACTTTCATTTCCACTTTGGACTTGAAGGATGCCTTTTGGCAAATTCCTCTCGACGATGATGCCAAATGTAAAACCGCTTTTACTGTTCCGGGTAGGCCCCTTTACCAGTTTACAGTAATGCCTTTCGGGCTTTGCAACGCTCCTCAAAGTATGTGCAGATTAATGCACAAGGTGATTCCACACCAATATCAGGACAACATCTTTGTATATCTTGATGATCTACTCATCACAACGAAAACATTTGAGGATCACCTGAAGTTATTGACGCTGGTAGCGAAACGCCTAAACGAAGCCAACTTAACTATTAACATAGATAAAAGCAAATTTTTATTAACAGAATTACCTTATTTAGGTCATATCATCGGAGGTGGCTGTATGCGAGTAAATCCAGAGAAGGTTTCTGCCATTAATGCGTATCCGATACCAAAAACTTTGAAACAATTACGGCGGTTCTTAGGGATGAGCGGCTGGTATCGTCGATTCATCGCTAATTTTTCAGCAATCTCTGCGCCTCTCACAGATCTCCTCAAATCTAAAGGCAAAATATCGTGGACTGAGGCTGCTCAAACTTCTTTCGATGAACTAAAGCGTTCCTTAACTACAGCTCCAGTACTGGTTCACCCAAATTATAAGCTACCATTTTTTATTCAAGTGGACGCTTCTTCTACGGGTATAGGCGGTGTTTTATTCCAGAGATATGATGACGAGGAACACCCCATTGCATTCTATTCGCATAAATTAAATGCCACTCAGCGAAAGTACAGCGTGACTGAATTAGAATGTTATGCAGCGGTGTTAAGTATTAAAAAGTTCCGTCCTTATATTGAAGGATTCAATTTCACTGTCATTACAGACCATGCTAGTCTTCGTTGGTTGATGAGTCAGTCCGACTTATCAGGACGATTGGCTCGATGGAGCTTAAAGCTGCAAGGCTTTCAATTTCAGATTGAGCACCGTAAAGGTTCTAATAATATAGTTCCAGATGCGTTATCGCGAGTTTATTGTGAGGAAATTGTACCTGATGGCGACCGTAATAATGCCGATGATATACTTCATATTGATTTGAATTCTCCAGCCTTTCAAGATGCCGAATACCTTGAAAAAATTGCAACTCTACAAAATTTAGATAATGTGGAATCCAATTGTCAGGTGAGAGATGGAAAAATTTTAATCTGTCCAAATTTCAGTACACGGTACCAATATACGGATTTACCCGTTTGGAAATTATTCATACCACGCAGTTTGGCAACATCACTAATAGTCAAAGCACATGCACCTCCTTCAGCAGCGCACATGGGAATCGAGAAAACATTAGAGCGACTTAAACGACACTTCTTTTGGCCCCGAATGTCAAAAGACGTCAGAGATTATGTGCAAGAGTGTCAGGTATGTAAAATGTCTAAAGCTGCGAATTACGCATTGAGACCTAATATGGGGGATTTTTTGTCAGTGGGTAGATCCTTTCAATTTCTGTACATGGACTTTTTAGGGCCCTATCCCCGTTCTAAACGAGGCAACGTTTATTTATTAATTATTTTAGACCGGTACAGCAAGTTTGTCCTATTAAAACCGCTAAGAGAGGCATCAGCCTTGCTTTTGGTTGAATATCTTGAACAAGAAGTATTCAATGTATTTTCAGTACCAGAAACGATATTAACGGACAATGGGAGACAATTTCAATCACATTTATTTATTAATCTTTTAAATAAATACAATGTCCAGCACATTAAAACTCCATATCATGCACCCCAGAGTAATGCATCCGAGAGGGTCAATCGCACAATTTTGGCGGCTATTCGTTCGTATATCCCAGTAAATCACAGTGAATGGGATTTGCATATTTCGGAAATCGCTGCTACCTTAAGAAACGTCACACATTCGTCTACCATGTACTCCCCGCATTTTTTAGTGTTTGGGCAGCATCAAATCTGCCATGGATCTGATTATCGATTAAAAAAATTGCTAGAGTGCGATGAAGATAATGATGTCGCTATTAACCATAAATCTACTAGACTTAACCTAGTCCGGGAGGAAGTAGTGGCGCATCTTAAAACGGCATACTTAAGAAATGAAAGGCAATATAATCTAAGAGCCAACCATCGGGACATAGCTATTGGACAACGTGTGTTTGTACGTACTTTTGTACAAAGTGCTGCTCCGAAACAGTACTCGGCTAAATTGGCACCTAAATACATCCCGGCAATAATTCAAAGCCGAGTGGGAAATGTCGCCTTCCAGATATCTAATACAGATGGGAAAAATTTGGGAATTTTTCATTTAAAGGACATTAAAGTTTAAATATTACACGATGTGCCTATTCATTAAAGTAAATATTTTCATTTTATTATTAATATGCCCGGCTTATGAGACATCTCAGTGGTGTGGGTCTTCCCCACGATGTAACGATGTAAGCATCTTGGGCGGCATAGTGTTAATATACAATTTTTGATTGTATAAATTAAGCAACATTAAGGCGCCATATATGTTAGTGGTGAACAAATTTTGGTTCAAGTCTTGTCTGAACCGGATAAAGTTATCATACCATTAGTGCAGATGGCAAAATAATTGGATGACATAACATTTATTTACTTTTTTTTTTGCTGGTTTGTCATAAACTTCAAAAAAATAATTCTTTTTGGATCGAGAGCTGATGGCGAGTGGATGCAATTCAGGAGAAAAGAAATAAAAATTACAAATACGGAGACACGATAAACAAAAAAACACAAGGAAAAAAAAATATAAAACACGGGTAAGAATAAGCCTAAAATTATTGGATAAATAAAAATAAATAAATTAAAAATAAAAATAAAAACGTAAAGACAATACTTTCTAAAAAAAGGTACTCTTGTGGCCATTGTGTGTGATCGGATAACTATTGTGTGCAAAAACCAAACAAACAGAAAAAAATAAAAAAAAAAAAAACTAAAACATATATAAAGTTATTATTGTGTGTGTAACATTCAACAAAAAAAAGAAAAAAAAACACCAAGGCAAGAGAACCCGTGTCCGACACGCGGGGTTATTTTGTGTTGTTTCGGGAGTCCGTGTCAGACGGGCATTGGCGAGTTATAGCTCTGGTGACCACGAAGACGAGGGCACAGCCCCGAACGTGAGTAAGGAGATTACCGTGGTACCGCATGGTCCAGATCAAAAATAGGGTACACTGTCATTGATGATTCAAGCTCCAAAGGCGGCGATAAATACTTACCTGAACATGTCGCAAATTTTGTTTTTTTTTATGTATTATTATTAATTATTAATTTATTGGTATTTTTTTTTGATGACCAACATTTTTAGTTATTATTAATTTTTTTTTGTTAATTCTGTTTAAGACAAATTTATTATTTTTTTTTCTAATCTCCCACGCATAGGGTATTATTTAATTATTTATTTGTAGAAACGGCGAATTGGCGATACGGCGAGCTCACCGTGTCATCGAAAGTCGGAGAGGACCAGATTTCGGGACGAAGGGAGGGAAAAGGAAAAAATATTGAATTTGGGCAATAAACATTGCGTGTATACCGATAAAAACGTTGTTCATTATTAATAAATATAATTTAGTTATAATGTTTTGAAAAAAATTAAAAATGTGTGTTTAAATTTTGTAATTTTCAGGAGATGATCGAAATGTAAGGTGTGAGTGGAGTGTTCGGCTGATGAGATAATTTGTGTTATGCAGCTTTCAAGGTCCAGGTCATTCTCAGCGTTAACCCACCCTTCGACTGAGCACGACCGGCAAAATGCTGCGGCTGAAGAATGGCCTGGATATTCTGTTAACCGGTGTTCCGGATGAGAGGGTTAACTCGAACCGGGACATTTGGTTACAAACTTTTATAAAGAGGTAATCCATCGATGTTAAAATCACAAATAATTTCCGGCAAATTAGATAAGAACTTTGAATCATATCGATTAATGCATTTTTCAATTCCAAAATGGGCATATTCTCCTGGCGGCACCTCTTTTGGTGTAAAACTATCAGGGGCACTACTAGTACTGCGAAATAATGAACCTTTTGTTTTTGGAAGATCAACACCAAATTCCCTTAAAATTTTAAGCAAATGTGAAACTGGATTTACAGATATATTATGTAAAATAATCCATTTAATTAAATTTATCTTTAATATATTAATTTTATCTGAACATGAATTATCAGAAAACTCGTCTTCGGATGAAGACTCATCTTCAGATGAGCATGAAATTAAAATATCATCTAATAAAAAATGATCTTCCAAAACAGGAACGTTACATTCGCTATTAACATTTTCGGGATTAAAATTAATTTCTTCTAGCTCAGACATATTTTCGGGATTACTTAAATTAAAATTTATTTCACAATCTAAACTACTGTCTGCCATTTCGGAGATAATCCTATACCGTTGGGTTCTGGATATATTATCCATTCTAATTATGTATTATGAAATATTTTCTACAATTATGAATAAGTTCACGAGAAAATGTGAGAACAACAAACACTAAAATGGTCTACTGCTTTAATATAGCTTTTATGATTTATTTATGATTTTTCTAACAGGGAATTTAATTAGGTTCAATTTATATAATAGCAATAAATTACATATAATAATACTCACAGTTTTCTAATATTTAATTGATTTTGATAACGCTTTAAATTAGCAACATTCAAAATGGCGGCGAAAAATTGAAAACAATTTAGTAAACATTATTTCTATGCACTACGTATATTTACGAAAAATAAAAAAAATATAAACATGTACATATGTATAATTATATTTTTTTTATTTATATTAATTTTATATCTATTATTATTTATTTGTTTTAGTATAATCACAGAAAATTTTCTTTACACTTTCACTCACACAACACACTGAAAGACGACGCAAAATAATAATAAACAAAAAAAAAAAAAAAATGGCGAAATATATGCGGTTTGGGTGGCTGTTACGATAACGAAGCGGTTTTTAAAGACATTTTCAAGACAACCGCAAGACTTGTTACTATTCGTTCTATTTCCCACCGATAGGAGCGCGTTAAATTAAATAACGTGCGTGACTTTAGTAACATATTGAAGACAACCCGAAGACATGTTCTTTAAGAAATTTGTCTCTTTTTAACATGTGTATTTATATATTATTTGCTCTATCCCAGACAAGCTAAAGACATGTTACCAAAGACAAAAAATCTGCTGGGAAGCCATGATCAAGCTGATTAAAGATAGACAATTTTAGAAAACGAAACCAGTGAGATAGCCCCCACCAGTGGCAAGCGGGTAGTACGTTAAAAGTAAATTAAAATTAAAATAAACGTCTTTTTGGTACAAAAGTACGTAGTTTAATAAAAATAAAAAATAAAATAATCCGTATTTTTTAATACAAAATTGCGGAGTTTTGAAATACAATAACCGTCAAAAGTACGGAGTTAAAAAAAAAAATAATAATAAAATAAATTTTGTTCTTATAGTATAAAGTACAGATTTTTTTTAAAATAATACAAATTAATAATAAAAATTAAATATATCACTTAAGATATATAATATTAAAAACAATACTATAGTATTTACAAAAAACAATATTAAATGATGAACTATCAAATGAAAACGTAATATTCATTGTCATTTATAGCTTATTTTTTCTGAAAACAAGTCGCGCATTTAAGTTAGTGTAATAAAAAATGTGTATGCGGTGATAATTAAATATAATAAAAAAAAATTAATTAGAGGAATATATATATATATATATAGTGTTTTAGATTATAAATAAATTAATAATTCATAATAAACTGTTGTAGTTTTAATAATATTCAAAGTGTGATATATTTAAACAACAAGATTTGTGTTGTGGCTGTGTTTGCTTAACATAACCACGAGTATAATATAAGATATAACTATTTTTATCGATAAGTGTTAAGATCTAAAAAAGTGAGGTTAAGTTTGCTTTTAGATATTGTAAAAACTACAATAATAATAATTCAATTTACTTACTTTCATAAAAATTATTGTTATATTTTTTGATATGTTTAAGTGCGCATATTGCAGATTAAGTTTCAATTTCGTACACGAGTATAACAATCATTTATATACTCATAGGTGTAAAAAAAATATGCAGTTTATATGCTTAGAGAACAATTGTAAAAAAATATTTTCAGTTTTTCGAACATTTAAATCTCATTGCTTTAGGAGCCATCCAAAAATAAGTACTAAAAAAAATTATTCATACAAAATCGAACGTAGATCGGACATTTACTTGTCCAATTTCACCTTGTTTCAAATCATTTCTTAATAAATCTTCATTAAAATCACATTTGTTCCGTAAACATGATAAGATTAGTAAATATCAGGCGAATACAGAAGAAGTTTTGAGTAAAAATATTGAGAATGATTCAATTTCAGAACTTGGTAATTTAAATCATATTGGTAATGCTCCAGTTTTAAATAGTAGAAGTTGTTCTTTTTCTGAACACAATAGTTTTACCTTAGAAAAAAATGTTTTTGAAAATTTGTTTACGAAACTTAAATTTAAGTTTAGGGTGTCAGATGCCGCTTTACAATTCGTATACGAAGAAGTTTTTGAGATACTCGACAAACAAAATTTAAATAGTGAATTAATAAAACAAAATCTAGAAAATATTAGGATGTTTAGTTCTTCATATAAACGTGAGCAGTTTATGAAAAATAAATTATCATATGTTGCGCCACGGAAAATTATATTAGGAATAGACAACTATCATAATATTTGCTATTATCACTACGTGCCTATATTAGAAACAATAAAATCATTAATGTCAGATTCCTTATTTTTGAGTTTATTTCATGAAAAGAAACAATCCAACCCCAATATTTTTGCGGACTACACCGATGGTACGTTGTACAAAGAAAACGTTTTTTTTCTCAAGGTAATAACGTAGAGATTTTATTATTCCAAGATGCCTTTGAAAATTGTAATCCTTTGGGTTCTTCTAAAAAAAAACATAAACTGATTGGCATTTATATGTTAATAGGAAACCTTAACACTAAGTATCGATCACAAGTTCACAATATTCAACTAGTACTACTGTGCAAAGAATCTTTTATTAAAAAATTTGGGTTTAGCAAAATTCTTGAGCCTTTATTGAAAGATCTTCTTATATTTGAAAAAAGTGGTATCAAAGTTTATGATAATTTTTCAAAAAATTCAAAACAAGTTTATGGAAGTTTATTTGCGATTTGTGGTGATAATTTGGGTAGCCATCAAATAGGTGGTTTTGTTGAAAATTTTAGCACATCGGAATTTATGTGTCGATGGTGCTATTATACCAGAGACAATTTATTAAAATATAATTTAACACCACTGAGAACACGAACTGTTAAAAGCCATAATGACGATGTTGCAGGAATAATAAGAAATGAGTCTAACAATGGGGTTAAAGTTGAATCGGTTTTTAACCAACTTCAAAAATTTCATGTATGTAATCCAGGACTTCCTCCTTGCTTAGCACATGACCTTTTTGAAGGAATCATACCTTATGATTTAATGTGCATTTTGCAATATTTTGTCAAATCTAAAATAATTTCTTTTGATGCTATCAATCTTGCGCTTTCATCTTTAAGAAAAGTGTTTCAACTCTCTTTATCTTTTCCCAATATTGATAAAACTATGGTGAAAATTCCAGGAAAAGCTGACGAGGTTTATCACATTTTAATTTTGATGCCATTAGTTTTATTAAACAAGGTAAATGACCACTCCAACGTAATATGGAAATTTCTGTCAGTAATGATAGAAATGTGTCGATTAATAAGTGCATCTGAAATATCAACAAACCAAATAGCTTTACTAGCTTACTTTATTGATCTTTATTATGAGCTTAGAAAAGATTGTTACCCTCTACTAAAATTAAGACCTAAACATCATTATCTTTATCATTATCCAGAATTAATCCAAAAATTTGGACCACTTTAAAACTTATGGACAATGAGTTTCGAACAAAAAAATAAATATTTTAAAACGTTAGCAAAAGTGGCTAAAAGTTTTAAGAACATAACATTTACGCTTTCAAAAAATCATCAACTAATGCAAGCCAGTTTGTTCGAAGATCGGTTTCAACTTAAAATTATTTGTAATAATGTAGAAGATTTGTTACCATCCATGTTTAATTTTAGTTTATCTGAAGAATTTTGCTTTGTGACAAAACAAATAATTTATTTAAACTTAGTTTACAAAGAAAATCAATTTATTTTAATAAATTGTGACGAATTAGGGATAATTGAATTATTAAATATTAAAGCAATATTTTTGAATCATTCTTACGAAAAAACAATTTTTTACGGTAAAACGATGAAGATGTGGTATAACGAATGCACTATTCTCTATGAAAACTGTAATGATAATGGCTCCTATTCATTGTGTTCGATTGATAAAATATTACTAAAAAAACCTTTAAACATTTTGAAGCAAAATTAAAAATATTTTTTTTCACCGCCAAGTTCGTTTATTGATGAACACTTTCTTTAAGTTTGTTTCTACTTGATTTAATATAAAAATTAAGAAAACTTTATAATTCAATATAAAATAACCGACAAAATTCTACCAATGTCCATAGAATTATTAGTAAATAAAACTAGGAATTTATGGCTAAGCTATTCTACGAAGATGTGATTATATTAAAGCAATTTTAGAATTTCAAAATTACATGTTTTAAAAAATAAATATTAAAAAAAAAATTGTTGTTTGTCATTTGTTGACTTTTGTCGGATAGTATAGATTTAAAACTGATGAATCTTTGAATGATTGTAATTCGGATAATATAATTGGTGAAATTCATAAATAAAACATATGCTAATTTCAAAATAGAAATTTTCCACTCATTTGAAATTCCCGCAATTACCCTAAATATTTAAATTTAAAATTTATTTGGTTGTTCATCCTATTTTTTATTTGGGATTATAAAAAAAAACGATATTTCTGTTTTCGGAATGTCTTAATTAGTTTTTTTTTTGTATTTTACCATATAGTTAGGGCAAGTAGTTAGTTTTATGGTAGGTTCAGCGAGAAAAAATTGGCTAGCCGCGATCACGGATTTTGAATTTTTGTTATCTTTTTTTACCCCCTTCATAACTGAATACAAAGAGAAAACAAAATAAGAAAAATTCGTGATCGCGCGCGGCAAGCAAATTGTTTCTCGCTGAAGCTACCATAAAACCAACTACCTGTCCTAACTAAGTGGTAAAATACAAAAAAAAAACCTAATTAAGACATGCCGAAAACAGAAATATCGTTTTTTTTATGATCCCAAATAAAAAATAGGATGAACAACAAAATAAATTTTAAATTTAAATGTTTAGGGTAATTGCCCATTACAGTTTTTTATATTACATAAGGATATATTCTAATATATGTATATATGACATCTTTTTTGATAAATAATTTATTATTTTTCGTGTTTCGTTGTGAACAGATCGTTTAATACAAAAAAAATTATATTCGTGTCGTTGCTTTTTAATTTTAAAAATTTTGTTTCGAGAAATAACCAATATTTGTTGACAATTTTTAAATTTTACCTTGAGAGATTACCAAACTTGGATCTCTAAATCATAACCACCAACTCTATAATATCTAGTACCTATGTATATCAATATTACTATTATAAAACATAAAGATAAATTACTTTTAAGAAACATAAATCTAATATATAATTTAAAATTTAATATTAAGTATATAAGTTAAAATAAGTTTGCCGTTTGCTTACATTTAATTGAAACAATGGAAAAAGAATATCCAATAAAAATATGGAGCCACAATCGATCGCTAAAAAAAACTTTTTTTAGTATACCTTCAATTGAAAGTTTGGTACAGAAAGGTAAATTATTATTCTATTTCATTAATCACATCATATTCACATTTTAAAATAATAATTCGTTATTTCTTTCTTTATACTCGTATATAGCTAATAATTTTGGCTTAAAAGGTTCAACCATTGCTTTGGAATCGGACGGAACGGAAATTTGCGACAATCTTACTCTTGAGTATTACATGAAAGAAAAGAGTATCTTTATACTTCTTGAAAATGCAGAACAATGGGCACCACATATAATGTTCAATTTGGAGACAACCAATATGATGAATAATACTGATTTAATCACGACGGAGCAATCAGAGGAATCAAATATTCAAGAAATTCAAAAATCTATACAGTATCCAAAAAACTTTATTACACAAAATGAACAAATAATAGAGCCAATTGAGGAAATAATAACCACTTATAACATTTCAATGGACGACACATTCAGCAATCCCAGCTCAGTTTCTTCATCATCAAAAAATGCTCAAAGTGCATTACTTTTTTCTAATTTTGCTGTACCGTGGGAAAAAATTCCTTCAGATATTACAACAATGTTGGAAAATAAACAAATTCTCGGAAAACGTTTAAACTGCTTAGGAAACATTTTAGTAGATGAGCTTCGCTGTATCTCATTTTTTATACCAATGTCAATAATTCGGACGGTGGCACAAAAAGTCGCATCTAGGTATCCAGATTCAGTAATTCAAAGAGATAAGGACCAAAATATTATTTCCAGCTTACCAGTGGCGTTAATAACCATAATGAAAAATAGAAACAGTTTCTTGAATCGTTCACCTAAACGGTTGTTGTCAGACCTCGACGTAGACGTGCCAGTAAATCAGCGCAAAAATGCCAATGTCCTCAAAGAGACTTGTGCAAACTGGCAACCGAATAATGTGCCTTGCGGTGAAACTCTAGACGGCATGAAAGCTAAACAGATTTTCTTGCAAACCTTGTATGAAAAGGAGCCAAAAACAACTGATGACCGAGACACAGCCAAGAAATTAATGAAAGATTGTTTTGCAGTGCAGCGAAAATATCTTAACGATAGAAAAAATATTCCGAGAATTGAAGAAATTCAAAAAGAATGGCCGTTCATTTTCGAAAAAGCTATGATTTTTCAACATTTTGAAGAATTAATTAATATAAATCTTAAAACCTTGGAGGCTAAAGTGATTTTAAAAAAAAAGACACTTCTAAATTTTTTTAATTCTTCTAACAAAAAGGAAATTTCTAAATATATAAAAGGAAAAATGGATGACATAGATGTTATGAAATGCATCTTTCTCTATTTCAATGAAGATCCCACCTTTCTGTACAAAGTTTTTGAGGTAAATTTGTAATAATATATAAAGTTTAAACGTTTATAATAACATTATTAATTTTTCTTACAGTTTGGTGCTTCTCTCGAGAACATTAAAGAATCCTGCTCGACTAACACTTCTTGGATGGGACTATTAAGTATGCGGTTTAACTTAATTAGCTTTATTATATTTCGAATAATAATTTTAAATTGTTTACAGAAAGTTCCATAAAAGAAGAAGAAACAACCTGCTATATATTTATTGAGCATTGCTTGGTAGGATATTATTTGAATGAAAATTTTTTGGATCTTATGACTCTCATAATAGCTTATTTTTATAATTTTAATATGCTATATCCGAAACAAATTTCTCAAACCTTGGAATTTTTCGTTCGGTATTTTTTTCAACACTACGCTTGCAATGTACGGGGATTCAAAAAACACATTAACAATTTTTCCAAAATAAATAATTTAATTTTGAAATTAAATAGTATTGAGGAGAACAGTAATTAGTTAAATTATTTTAATCTGAATATTTTAGTTTTTATATTTTAGTTTTTATTAAATAATGTTCTGAAATTTTCAATTTAATTAAAAATTTCTTATTTGAATATGTAGTTACTCTTGGAAGTTGGAATTCGATTTTGTAACAGTAAAATTCAAAGGGTTAAATATTTGAAAAACGATTTTGAATTATAAAGATATGTATTTGCTTGCATATAAAAAAATATTTTTGTGTTTTATTTTTATTATGAGGTTCTGAACGCTCTTGTTACATTTCATGGTAATGTAATTGTTTAATTGTAGAAGTTTACGATACGAGCCGTTCGGCGTAACGGCTCGTAAGCTTCATCCTCAGAAATTTAAATTTAAAAAAAAATTAGCTTGTAAATTTACACTGAAATTTGATGAATTCTACACTAAAAGTCATAATATTTCGTCATTTTTTTTACAACTTTTAATGAAACTTACACAATTTCCTACGTAAATTTACTCTAAGTCGTACTATTCCTCTAAATTTTTTACAACTGTATATAAATTTTACATCGCTGCTTCGGTAAATTTACACTCTCTCGGTCGTAATTGTTCGACAAACTATTTACGTCCCTAAGTAAAATTGCCACCTTTTTCAGTAATAATACTTATTTTTTTGTGTTTTTAATTTACGACAATGTGCGTAAATTTTATAATTTATACTCACTCACGTAAATTTACACTCATTATAAATGGCATCAAGTTACCATTTATTATAAACGTAAAATTACACTATTTTTTTTTAGAGTGTAGTGACATAGCCCCCACCAGTGGTAAGCGGCTAGTATTTGTGATAAAATTAAAAATACAGAATTTTTAATAAAAATTTAAAAAGAAAATTAAACAAAAAAACAAAAACAACATTAAAACACAACAAAAATCCTGAGAAGACATAAGGGGAAGCAGCAGTTTTGGCAGACAAATAATTTAAGTATAAATATAATTTAGTTGTAATTTATTTTTTGTAATCCATATCCATAAGTAAATAATTTTAAAAGAAAAAAAAGTGAATTAAAATAAATAATTTTTTATTAACAAAAAAAAAAAACCTTTTACCTGCACCTCGCTGAGTATTTAATAGCCGAGCAAAAGTGTCAGTGTTTGTTTCGTAACAGGCCGTTGATCAACGGTAACGGATAGGCATCTTTCACAGTCGCGTCATTTACCCTTCGGGCGTCTAGGCACATCCAAACTTTCCCATTAGACTTTTTCACCAATGTGACCGATGAACACCAGGGACTTTTACTCTCTTCAATCACGCCGAGCTCGATCATGCGGTCCAACTCATCATAGAGCTGTTTTTGAACTGCTGATGAAACCGCATAATGTCGCTGTTTGATTGGAGTGACCGTCCCTGTGTCAATTTTGTGGGATATTACGTTGGTGCGGCCCAATCCCATCTTCGTGAAAGAGGGGAATAGACGAATCACGTCCGACAATGCACTACTCTGCTCCTCAGACAGGTCGTGTGTTATCGATGCATTTCCTGAAGCGGTATTTACGATTTTAGAAGCATTGGAGGTGATCTCAGAAATCTTGATCTCTATACCAAATATGTGAAAGAAATCCATCCCCAAATATAGTTCTTATACATATGTATTCGATGGATTTGGTTGTTGAATTCAACGTCAGCAAGTATATAACCTAATATGGGTTCCGTAGCGCCGTTGGCTGTAGCTAATTTGGACGGGAAACTATGGAATGGCTGATCTAATCCTTTAATAAAAGACTCACAACCCTTCCCTAAAACACTAATGTTAGCGCCTGAGTCTAACAAACCCCATTTAGCGACACCATTAATAGTCACTTTGACGAATGGCCTTCCATCCGTGTGATTTTGTAGACAGGCCTCGTTAATCTCCCTCTTCATCTGTTTCCGACGCTTAAAATATTGTTATGCTCGATTGAACCGAGGTACCAAGCCGCAGTGATGTCGATTTTGGATGATCTGTTTACGGTAGGAGGCTCAACCGAAGGTTGGTTCGTCCATCACTCCTTCAAGGGTGCCGTTCACGGTAACGTGCGGTACGAAGGGTGATCGGATAGAGGTACTGCGATGACCTGGTGAGGACTTGTGCCAAACTGCAATCAGTTCGAGGAGTAGCCTGGGCAACTTGGCTGCTGTAGTGCGTTGTAGTCGGGTACAGGTCTTATATCCAGATGTCCCCCAAACTGAATTTCGAGTTGATCTGCTCTAGTCAATGATAACAAAACGTAACACACTTCGAATCAATATTTTAGCACCTTGCTTATTTATATTAACCGTGCGATTCTGACGTTAAGACCGTTAAGAGTATCACAGCTAAGAGAAATTTTGGTAAGAGGTTTTCTTTAAGAGAATCTCTTAATTGGTATTCTGTTGGTAGTACTCCTAAAATATCTCTTAAAAACTCTCCAAATATTTTATTATTATTTATTTATTTATTTGTTTCTTTATTTCAACTTATAACTTAATAATAATACAAACAAATTATAAACTAATTAACATATTATAGTTGAACAAAGTAAAGCTCCGTTTAGATGAAAATCTGTGGTGGAGCAAATAAACAATTTCAACATGCTATTCTATAAAATCTTTGGACACATTGAGTTAAATATATATTACACAATAGTTTTCTTATTTATATATGTATATATGGAAAAAAATAATAATTACACTTAGTTGCCTTTAAATTTACAATTGTTTAATGTTTACGATAACAGCTTTAATTGGTGAAATTACCCGAAGCTATATAATGTTAATTTCAGAAAAATCTTTCAACATTTTCTATGTTGAGCAGCCAATTTCGAACGTCCCTCTCAAATTTATGTTTACGTCCAATCGTTAGAATTTTTATATCTTTAGGTAAAATATGAAAAAATACGGTGCCATATAAAGATAAAATCTTCTAAACTTCTCACAATTGCAACGGAAATCAGCATTATAGTAATTTGGATTTCTTGTATTATACACCAGGGATGAAAAAGTTGATCCTTTAGTACTTTTTTCGGTTCTTTTGAAAATAAAAAGTACTTCGATACTTTTGTTCAACATTTCAGTCCTTTCAAAAAATATTTATATTCAATTTTTTCTGTAAACGTTAGACAGCACCTTAGTAAGAACGAATCATTTTTCGTTGGCCAACTCATTGAATTTCGACTAAATTCAAATCTAATCGCCGAAACGACTGAAAAGCAACGGCAAACTAACATAATAACGCTTTTTCGTTGTAATTTTGGTGGGCAAGCGTCTGCTTTCTAAAGTTTGTAAATTTATTAACGCGAGACGATTTATATAGGGTTCACGAACAAAACCATGGTTCCAGTTAGGTAAACGATGTAATGCATAAATCAAAATTATTTTTGAATACTTTCGATTCTCTCGAAATGGGTGTGATAGAACGGATCCCAAATCATTAGAGGGTCATAAAGTTCCCTTCCATTACGCCTAATAAAACCCAATAAGGAATACCCTCTGCTTGTAATGTAGTCCTCATGATTATTAAATGTAAGGTTGCACGAAAAAATAACGCCAAGATCACGAATACCAGAAACTCTGCTAATTTGCGCATCCATTAAAAAATAAGGGGCCTATATGCTAGATAAGCGTGATCGACCAAAAGGTATTACTTTGCATTTGCACATGTTCAAGGGCAACTTAATCTAAGCGGACCAATCCCAAAAGACAACAAGTTCGTCTTGCAATTGAGCAGTGTCAATTAAAGAATTAATTGTAGCATACATTTTTAAGTCATCAGCATACAATGGAGACTTACGAAACCTGAAGCACTGAACTATATCGTCAATAAATACAGCGAACAGTAAAGGTCCCATATCTGGCATGGGCAGCCTTGAAAAACACCAGAAGGTATAACAAATTCGAGGAAACGGACCTGCGAAATACTCACACATTGACGTCTTGATGTCAGATAAGATGCGATCCGAAAGCTTTCGAAAAATCTGTGTAGACAACATCAACCTGAGCACGGTTGTTACGTGAGACGAACAGAAAGGCCGATGTTAATGGCCTTTGGACGGGATCTACACAACTTTCAGTCCAATTTTGGGGACCAGGGATATTGAACCCGAACCGAAAACACCAACCCACTTCAGTAGCCAAGTTTCCCAGACTACTCCTAGAAGCGAGTTGGGCTCGACCTGGTCATCGCTGTACCCCGATCCTATCATCCACTACGGGTCACACGTTGCCGTGGATGACACCCTAGTAGCGGATGATGGCCGAACTGGACTGTCAGTTGTGGGTCCCGTCTCCGTCACGTATCCAGAAATTTGTCCACGACGTCCTTCATCTGCAGCGCTATGTCCGGCTAAAGCTCAGCCCCGAGGGAGTAGGTGGATGATGAAGGCCCATTCGCAGATTACTATGCTGCTATTAGGTTGGCACAACACTCTACTTACCTACGAACAGACACACGCACACACACAAACACCCGATGATTCTCACATGATTTTTAAATTATTAACAACACATTATTTTTTTTTTTTTTTTTTTTTTAAAGCACGTTATAAATCATAAATGATATTTATTATTAACATTTCTATAATCAACAAAAAAACCCAATTGTTGTTACAATTACATAAATGGTGGATTTTAATCTCGACGACGTGTAAGAAGACAGAGGTACATCTACCAGAATTTGGTTGGTAACTGATCCGCGACGCACGGTGGGTTCCTCCGATGTATAACGGTGATCTGCGGACGATGAGCTCAAGGACCGAAGACCACTAGAAATAAACAAAAAAAATTTCGCGCCTCCACACAAAATTTGTGCCCGTGCTCCTCGGTTACGTTTAATGGCAGACTTACCCTATTTCCTTACACGTCCCGGTATGTCGCCAGATTTGGTATAACTCCTCGTTGAAACGCCAATCCGTTGCAGGAACGCTGCACTCGGTCGCAGGAACTGTGGTAAATGCTGGTTTGCTGCCTGTAGTTTTGTTTTTGTTGGAACCACCCGTTTAAATATTGTTCTTGGGACCACCAGGTTATTATGTTAATTGTTTGAGGACCACCAGTTGATTATTATTTAATCGAATTATTAGCAATTATCACTATTAGCAATTTTATTATTATAATGGATATTATTATACTCGATAATATTATTATTCGATATTATTATTATTAACAATATTCTTATTTATTAACAACAATCTTATTATTGTTGTTACTATTATCATTGAGATTTATTATTATTCATGATTAACCTTATTATTATTATTGTCATCAATATTATTATAATTATTTATAAATATTACCTATTATTTACCTGGTTGTACGTCCTCCTGGTTTGGGTCCCGGTGGTATCGCGGCGAGATCAAAAGATCAAAAGAGCCCGATCTCATGATTAACACGACTTTTATACACAAATTTGCCAACAACAAGAACAAATTTTGTGTTGTCAAAAAAAAAATTCTTGTTTTGGTACACGACGCCTCTACCTGTGAACATTTTTAACACCAAATTTGTTATTGACCCAAAAAACCAAAAACAAGACAGATACTGCCATCTACACAAAAGTTATTGGAAACATAAAACAAAATACACAGCAAAGAAAATCACCAGCTGGCGTTGGTGGTTTTGTTTTCATTTGTCGCTCGGTGTGTTGTGATTGTTGTGACAGGTAAGAAAATATATTTTTTTTTTTTTTTTTTTTTTTTTTAGTTTTGGTTTTAATTAAATATGAAAATTTTAGTAGTGATTGTAATAGGGTTTATTTTTTCAGAAACAAAATGGAAAAATAAATGGAATGGAATAATAAACAAAAATGAATCAGATAAGTAACTATTAAAAGAAGAATGAATATTCTTTGGGTGATTTGGTTTCGTTTATTTTTAGGTTATCCAGCTGGATGTTCTTAATTGTGACAGATCAACCCGTGAATACTTTCCGTGTACGAATGGATATATATGCGATGTTGCACCGGGGCAAAATATTACTTTGGAATCAGGTATATGGCATGGATTTTAAGTTAATTTGGATGTGTGTTTTGTTTTTTTTTTTTTTTTTTTTATTTACAGGAACTACAGTCGGTGAAATGTTAATACGGTGCGCGAAGAAAAAAAAAGTGTAATAAACAAAAAAAAACGATGAAAAATAAAAGCAAAGAATGGAAATTTATAGAGTTTGTTGTTAGGTTTTCTTTCAGTTGGAACGTGACGATAGCATCGTAACACGGTTTCCAACAGTCTCGAAAACGTTGCCCCAAAAAACCATCAAATTAGTAATTGTTGATTTACTCCGAACGAAGCCGGGTTGACTCGCACTTATACGTTTAATAATATGAATCTCTACTATAGATTTTATTAACGATTCAAAAAGTTTAGGTGTAACCGAGAGAATTGAGATACCTCTGTAGCATGCAATATTACTCCTTCTAAAAGATTTAAATATAGAAACTATAAATGTTTTTCTCAAATATCAGAAGACACTCCCCTTGAAAGACTCTTATTAAACAAATAAAGTAATGGTACAGACAAAGAAAGCACACACTTAGCCACCATCAATGATACCTGAAAAGTTAGATATATCAGAGTTATCAAAAGAGACCTGAAAAAATTTGCAAACGCAAATGAGGAATTTCATGAGGACTTGAGAATGAAACATTATTGCATGACATAATCCTCGGATAGCCACGTGAATTTCTTTTTTGATTTATAAATGCAAAAAACCGTTTAGGATTAATCAAAATTTCACTTTGGATCTGGAAAACATACATTTTGTAAAGAAAATCGGTGAGGTACTTAAACATTTTCCATAAATCACGATATCTAGATTTGTTGTTAATATCCCCAGAACGCTTATAATTCTTAAATGCTCTAGACTTACGATTTGTGAGATTTTTTAAGCACAAAACCTTTGGAACGAAAAATTCAAAACCATTCGCCATAATACTATAAAACTTTGAAACAGCAACCGAAATGGCCAATAAGTGAAATAAAGCTGTCCAATCAACATTATCAAAAAAGTTGTTTAGCGACACCAGATCAGTATTCCTAAAATCAAATTTAAAATCGCTCTCAATAAAATTACAAAAATCATAATCCAAAAATTAAAATTTAATTAAAAGTGACGTGTGATGTTCCGCTACATCCGGACAAGATTCTACCATATGTCGATGATTTCGCAAGATTGTTGTGAATCATTGTGAATCATTCACCACATACATTCCATTCTTAACATTTCAATATTGTAAACCATTCTTAATAATTGAAAACTATAGGCGTTAGCTCGTATCGAAATATTTATGGTATAACGAGCATACTTTTAGGCGTTAGAAACATTGTATACACAAACATAAATAAAAGGAATATAGCAAGATACATTAAGAATATAACTGGCGCTTAAAATAATCAGCGGTAAAAAATGTAAAATCGTTGATCGTCGCATGACGTATACTACCATACATTTAAATTGTACAATATACCTAAATTTGAATTTGTGTGTATGTAGGTTTATGCATATAAAAACAAGAATGAAGAACATAGCCAGTAAATGGATAAAGAAAAATGAAAAAAAAAATACTTTATTGAAATGCCTTAGAAAAGAATAGAATCAAAACCAACAATCCATCCAATTTTATTTTTATTTTTTATTTAATACGTCCACGTGCGCACACAAAGTGTTGTAGTTTTAATTATGTTCCTATCCTTGTTGTACATTATTGTGAAGGAAAACAAAGGAGATTCTTTCGTTTTATACTATACAAGTATAGTAAACAAAACTTTATGAATGAACGAAACAATAAAAAACGCAACCATATGATTAAGTTTCACTAGTATGTGTATATATTAAGAAACGAACGATCGTTTCCATACCATACCATTCGCTTATAGATTTTTTTATTTTTTTTTTTATTTTGAGAATTTTGTCAGTGTATCCTATTCTTATTTTTTGAATTATATTTTATTTGTGTGTGTACGCATTTAAAAATGCACATTATTTTAAAAAACCCAAATCTCTAAAATAAACAAGGGAATAAAGATTTTTATTTTCCTACGACACGAAAGCAAAATCATATGGAATTTTAAAATTCATGATTTTGTGTTGTCTTTATTTTCAATTTAAATGAAAATTTTTATTTATGAATATAAATAATTTGAAATTAAATATATTGAATACAATTTTAATTGAAATTAATAAAATTTTAACTCACAATTTTGCATTTTAGTAAATTGATTTTTATTCTCAGACATGGTCAGGCTTCGTGTTTCTTTAAAATTTCATTTCGTACATAGATTACTATGTATACGATTAGTTTTATTACTTTACGCAAATGAACATAAATTGTTTAAAGGAGCACGAAGCATGATGATGTTTTGAGAACAAAATAACTTTATAAAAATGTAAAATTTTAAATAATTATTAATTTCAATCAAAATTGTTCGCAAATTACATTTCGATATATTTAATATCAAATTATTTATTTATTATTTGTAAATAAAAATGTTGGTTTTTTTTTGTGCTGGGGAATTGATTTTATTGAAAAGATGTGAACAAGATGAAGGGGAAGAAGAAAAAGAAAAATTGTTTGAGCTAGGTGAGATCGGGGAGTTGAAATTTTGAGTTGATGAAGGGCAGAAGCAGTGAATTAAATTAAGATTAAATTAAAAATATTATGTCGGAGTTTTTTTTTTGTTGGTACATATTAAGACCATAATATAGTTTGTATCGAAGCTTTTAGTTGAAAAAGCTATTGTGATTTTTTTTTGTTGTTCGATAAAGTGAGAAGAAGTATTGAGAATCTAATTTTTTCTGTAATGAACAAATTCAAAGAGGTGTTTGACTGACTGACTGGTTGTACCTGATTGGCTGATAAACTATCGAAAATAGATCTACAGTTGAATTTATCAGTAATAAATAAGTTCAAAGACACGCTGATTCACTGGTAAACGATCGAAAGTAGATCTACAATTCAATTTATGTAATGAATATGACTGACTTGTTGATTGTGACTGAATGGCTCGTAAACTATTGGAAATGAACCTACCGTTGAATTTATCAGTAATGAATTAATTCAAAGAAATGATTGACTGGCCCGTTATGAACGATTGGCTGGTAAACGATCTGAAGTAGATCTACAGTTGAGTTTATCAGTAATAATAAATTTAAAGAGATGACTGACTGATAAACGATCGAAAGTGGATCTGCAATTCAATTGTATCTTTATCTGTAATGAATAAATTCAAAGAGATGACTGGGTGGTTCTGCTTGTTTGACTGGTAATGATCGAAAGCAAATCTGCAATTGAATTTATCAGTAATAAGTAAATCCAAAGAGGCGCTGATGGACTGATAAACGATCGAAAGTGGATCTACAAATGAAAATATGTAATGAATAAATTCAAAAAAATGACTGACTTGCTGATTGTGACTGAATGACTCGAAAACTATTGGAAGTGAACCTACTGTTGAATTTATCAGTAATGAATAAATTCAAAGAGATGACTGACATGCTCGTTTTGACTGGCTGACTGTTAAACGATCGGACTTATAACGTTCTTATTTAATATATTATAATTATTATTTATTTATTTATAAAATACAAACGTTTATTTTATTAGAACTTAATTATTTAAAGTAAAGTAAATGCATTTCTTCTAAATACGCTCTCACGCCATTAATTATTTTTTAATAAAAACCAATTCGGTCGAAAAATTAAATTGAACTGGCTATATATTTTTTAAATATAATAGCATATACGTGTGTGTGTCGTCGTTGTACAAATTCACGACGATACCAAAAAGGGGAAATCTAAATATAATATAAATACCTATAATAAAATAAAAATCTTTTTCGCATTAATTTAGTAAACAAAGCTATAATAAGGGTTCGCACACGGTTGTGCAAAATGATAATAAACATGAAACATAGATTCCTCTCATTCAAACAAAAAAATTAAAATTCACAATATGAGTTGTGATTCTCGGTAGCTCGGTTCATATAATATTTAAATTCGAAATTATAAATTTATAATTGAATTTAAATTGATTGAATCGAAGTCGCTACAGGACTCCCCTCCAAGTTGATATTCAATTGAAAAGAGAATATTAAATGACAAAGTTAACTGCTTTGAAATCTTGGGACAAAAAATTTTGTTCCACTGAACTAACAATTCCGAAAGCAGGCTTTAATCTATCGATCGAGATATTATGATTTTTATCCTTGATCGAAATAATGAAATGTTTCCGAAGACGTCTGATAACTCTAAACGGCCCTTCGTACGGAGGAGAAAGTCTAACTCGAACCTTATCTGTCCTTATGAAAACAAAATCACAGTTGTCTAATGTTTTTGGTACAAATATGCCCTCTTGTTTCGCTTTACGCGTAGGAGACGGTATAAGATTCTTCATTGCATTCCGCAGTTGGTCGATGATCGTATTGTCAGGCAAGGGTGAAGGAGGATTATCGATAAAGAATTCACCAGGTAGCTTAATGGATTGACCATAAACCATCTCAGCTGGTGAGCACTTAAGCTCTTCCTTCACTGTGGCTCGAATACCTAATAAAATAATGGGTATTTCGGAGCTCCAATTAACAGTATTGCCTCTGGCCATAAGAGCAGCTTTAAGCTGTCGATGGAAGCGTTCCACCATGCCATTCGCTTTAGGATTGTACGCTGTAGTACGAATCCTATGAGATCCAAGAAGTATTGTAAGTTCAGTAAATAGCTTAGACTCAAATTGAGAACCCTGGTCAGTTGTTATTTCTGCCGGGACACCAAAACGCTAGATGTAATTATTGACAAAAGTCGTGGCAATGGTATTAGCTGACATATTGCTCATGCAATACGCTTCAGGCCAACGTGTGAATCTATCAACACACGTTAAAATATATGAACAATTGTTGGAAACCGGTAATGGACCAACAATATCCAAATGGATATGTTCAAATCGACCAGGTGGAATATCGAAATGTCCATGTGGTGAGACTGTGTGCCTTTGCACTTTGGATCTTTGGCAGGATAAACAAGAATTAGCCCATTGGGTCACGTCTTTGTTTATACTTGGCCAAAAATATCGAGCCGTGATCAGTTTGCGCGTTGCGCGGACTCCAAGATGTGACAAGTTCTCTGGCTCTGGCATATACGGACGGTTTTTACCCGTCGATATCTCGCAGTAGACTTCTAGGCCAGGCAACGTAAATAATTCTAGTTTAAAATTGGAAGTAGAACGGCGATCTATAGACCCAGATAATAATTTTTTGAGTTCGTCGTCTTTTGATTGTACCAATATTATATCTTTATAATCGAAAAAAATTTCGTTTGTGGCCGAGTCGATATTTAACGTACGTGATAGCGTATCTGCTACAACGTTTTCGATGCCAAGCACATGCTGAATGTCCGAAGTGAACTGACTTATGTAATCCAAATGTCGCGATTGGCGCGGATTCCTTTCAGTTTTGGATTGTATGGCTTTTGTTAGGGGTTTGTGGTCGGTGTAAATAGTGAAATCCCGACCTTCTATGAAGTATCTAAAATGTTTTACAGCAAGAAAAATTGCCAGAAGTTCCCGATCGAATGCTGAATACTTGATCTTGGCATTCATTAATTTCTTTGAGAAAAATCCCAAAGGCTCCCATCTCTTCTTATTGAACTGTTGCAAGACCGCGCCAACGGCGACGTTCGATGCATCAGTTGTTATGCTAATTTTCGCGTTCCCGATAGGGTGCGAGAGAAGAGTAATTTTACTTAATTCCGCAACTAAACCTGTGAATGCGATATTACACTCATCAGGCCAAGAAAAATTCTTGGGTGTTTTTGGTAACTTATTAAGTGTTGCCAAATGTGCATGAATCGGCGCTAACATTTCCGCAATTTTCGGAATGAATCGGTGATAATAATTTATCATGCCGATAAAGCGCTGTATATGTCTAATAGACGTTGGAGCAGGAAACTCCCTAATAGCAAGAATTCTTTCCTCAGATGGTAAAATTCCATCAGGAGTAATTTTATGGCTCAGAAAATTTAATGTAGGAACACCAAAAACACATTTTTGTGTTTTAATATGCACATCGTATTTGACCAATCTCTTAAATAATTGTTCAAGATGACTTAAATGCTGTTCCTCAGTTTCTGAAGCAACCAGTATATCGTCAACGAAATCTAGCACGCGGACTACTTCGTTAATAAAACGCTGGAAGGTTTGAGCGGCATTACGCGCAACCCAAAAGGCATGCGTGTGAATTCATACAACCGCAACTGGAATTAAGTGATACGCCCTAACTAAATCAATCTTGGAGAAAATTTTACAACCATGTAAGTGCATTGAGAAATTTTGTATATGAGATATCGGATATCTATCTGGTATTGTTACAGAATTTAATTGCCGATAATCTCCACATGGCCTCCAATCGAGATCTTTTTTTCTCACCATATGTAATGGGCATGATACTGAGGAAGACGATGGACGACAAATCCCCAAATCCACCATCTGTTGGAATTCTGTAAATGCGGCTTTGTGCCTGTCAGGATCTAATCTACGTGGACTGGCCATTGGCAAGTGACCATTTGTCACTATGTGATGAACTACCGAATGACAGACTGGCAAATTAAAATTAGGTAACGCTGTAAGACTAGGATATTTATTTAAAAGCGTACCGTAACCATTATCTATTGAAAAATGCACAGGTGTAGGGGTTTCGAAACTCCTCACTGCAGCATCAACAGATAATTTTGTTGTTGCATCTACTAATCGTCTTCCTTTGAGGTCGACTAGTAGATCGAACTTTGACAAAAAGTCAGCACCAATAATAGGACGACTCACGGATGCTATAATAAATGCATACGTGAAGTCTCTTTTAAGTCCTAAATTTACCTTGAGCAACTTCGTACCATACGTACGAATGGTTGACCCATTGGCGGCTGGTAATGTTAGATCCTGAGAATAGCTATTTATATTTATGTTATAAAATTTGACAGGTATAACTGAAATGTCAGCTCCCGTATTAATTAGAAAAATTAGTTTGTTATTATTATCATTTATAAAGAGCCGGGACGTACGCGAATTCATTAATGTCCCGGACTCAACTTTGTTTACTGGTTCACATTTTTTGATTGATTGTCTTTGGTGGCCTTTCTTTCGATCTGGTCCACATTGTTTATCGAAAATATCTAAAGTGCCGATTATTTCTTTTAATTTGTTTAAAATTTGTACATTATTTGAACCTGGGAAAAATTGTTTTATTGGTTGCCACCGTATAAGCGAAGATTTCGATGGTAAATCGAAATTCAACCTGTTCCTCAAAAAATTATATGATTTCGGGGACCGGTAATAAATATTTTGCGCAAGTATTTTAAATGTTTCGGGCCACTCCTGCGTTTTCTCTTTTTCTAAAAGTAGCAACCGACAAAAGTTTTTGGAGTGATCACTTTTATTTGCTTTGGTAATTAAATCACTTAAACATGATTTGGGTTGATTTTTTCAAATCGATCAGTTTTTTATTTGCAATTCGATTTCTGTGCTCTAAATTTTTAATTTTTCTTGATATGTTTTGAAGTTGATTAGTTGACTCAGTATTTAAATTAACTATCCCTTTGCTAACCATGCATTCGTTTTGTAATAAGGGGCTTTTATTTAAGTTAGTCGACGTTTCCGATAAAAGTTTCTGTTTTGAATTTGTAGGCTGGGGTAAACATAATTTTGGTACAGCTGTCCGTTTAAGCTTGCGTTTAAGAATACAGCTTGCCTCAAAATGGTTTGAACAAATAAATATTCTCTTTTTACTGAATGGTAATATGCCACAATTTTTTAGCCAAAGTTCGTGGTTCGAATAATGCTTTGAATATTTAAAAAGACGAGCAGCATCTTTTAATTTAGAAATACAGTGCAAAACTGCACATTTAACACCCGACGGTCTACTCATAATAACAACAATGATATTTCGATAATACGAGTTCAAATAATTACCTATAAATCGATTAAAATGAAAAATAAATATCGGCAATGAAAAATTATCTAAAAACAATAAGTTTAAGAATAATAAAAATAAATTCGGTAAAATCTAATAACGAAAATCAGATTGACGACAGCGAAATAAAAACACAATATTCCTCTATTGTAAATATGTACATACTATATATACGGCTCAATAATCCAAAATTCAATAAATAGTAAAAATTTGGTATGCAACTACGAACTACGAACTTAAAATGCATACAGATGTATTATGTATTTATGTATATGCAATATTATGTAATTGAATTCAAAATATTTTTTTTGCACCTGTACTGCTAAATGTATCCTATTTGGTTATATAATTGTAATTTGTTTAAAATACGGATATTTCGTCAAACTGGCTAGGTATATTAAAAAAAAAACCAAAACAACAAAAACACATTGAAAATTTGCTTAATGTTTTTTTTGTTATATACATATACATATGTATCTACAACCAGAACCGACTGTAAAAATATAGAAACGAAGTAAATAAATAGGGATATCTTCAATTTTATTATTTACATGATTTGGATTTGAAAACATTTGAATCCAATTCATTTTATAAAACAAAAACGGTTTTGTTTGCTACTCGTACATTAAAAACTAAAATAAAAAATTTTCTTTTACTCCTTTCTAGCTGCTTTTATTTAGTGTCTCGTTTTCGTGTGTAAGTTGAAACAAAAATAATTTCTATAAGTATACTAGTATGTGTTCAATATCAACACAATTTTACAATTGTTTATGTATTGTATTTTTTATGTTGTTAACTTGGTCGTCACTCGTCCGTATATAATAGCGACGATCATCGTAGTTCCAAAAATTGGAATATGTTGTGTGTCGCTACAAAAAAATTACCATTCAAGAAATACACCACTTGAATTATCTTATATATTCCTTTTATTTATGACACAAAATAATCAGGTGGTCGAACTTGAAATTTCGATAACATATAGTAATAAGAGTAAATAAGAAACATAACAAAAACAACAATTATATTTGAAAACAAGAAAACAATTGTAACACATAAAATTGTCTGGTAGCAATAAAAAGAATGTAACGATAATCTTATCGATGAATACACAAAAAAATCAATTCAACACTACATTGTATCAAACGACCCAAATAATTAAATAATTATTTTATGAAAAATGCAATTTGCCCGAATTTAATAAATATTTAAGGGTAAACGACTTTAGTAGGTTACAACAAAAATTGTATGTGTCAATGTTATTGTTAGTGTAAAACATTACACACTTTTTTAGTATATAAGAACAGCATATTTTAACAAAAAAAAAATTGTATCTAAAAACTTCACCAAGTAAACACTTATTAAGAAAAAGAAAGAATAATAAATAGGTAAATAAAATATAATTTCCGTTTATTCGTCAATTCGATCCAGAGAGCATACCACAAGATCCAGAAAAATTGTAAGTATTCCAGCCACTAACCTTCACGCCCAGGCCTTGATACAAAGCTGACAAAAGAACATATAAGTGCTACGCACAAGTTTCGTTTGTTAGTTATTGTCCAAGGTATCCGATTAGCTCTATTAACACCGTGCCTAAAACGGCACTTCTCAATTCATAACGAAAAGTTGCATAATTCCGGTAATAGCCCCCACCAGTGGTAAGCTCGGAATTATTGAACCAATTTCGTTTCTCTACAAAAAAAATATATAACCAGCTAGTGGAAATAGGTATTAGGACAATAACATTTAAGCGAGTTAGAATTAGATTTAAGAAAATACAAATAAATATATATAATATATATATATATAACATTGGCGCTGTAGATAAAGTTTCCGCTTAGGGCAGTTCAGTAACTTTCGACAGTCGACACAACAATAGCATTAGTCTAACCAACTTGCATAAAGTTCATGCAAGACAAATCAAATCCTGCAGTAAAGATTAGATTAGGTAGTGAATCTGATATTTCGGTTCAGTATTCCCCCGTTCCTACCAGAAAACGTTTAGATAGCGAATCTAGTGGTTCAATCGCGTTCTCCCCCGTAGTAACTAGAACACGAATAAATAGCGATCCTAGTGCTAAGCTAGAGCCACCCCTCACAGTTTTTCGCAAACATTCAGTTCGTCCCGTATACAGGAAAATTATATCCAAAATGGTAGCATTAACCGACATCGAAATTCAAAATTTAGTGGAACGTAGAATACCAATATTCTATGGCCAACAAGATGTCGATAGTAGTGAAGTGCACTATTTTATCGACGCGTGTAAAGCCGCAAACCAAAAAATCGAGTCAGCAAATATTGAACAAGCAGAAACCCTGTTAGAAGAGGTTAAGCTACGCCTCCGGGGTAAAGCTTACACCCTAATGAGGGATGCGAGAATTAGCAGCTTAAAAGATTTGTTCAAGCTGATCACAAGCAAATTCCTGCCATCACATTCAATCGAATCCCTTAGTAAAAGACTATACTCAGCCAGCCAGGGCGCATCGGAAGATTGCTCTGAATTTGGCACAAGAGTACAAAGTTACGCTTTAGATTACGAAGCAGGAGTTCGAGCAAAATTTGGTGAAGATAATGCACTACCAAAAGCGTTTCTGGAATCGCTAGAAAGAGATGCCTTCATCGGAGGTCTAAATAATGGTATGATCAAAGCTCACCTAACAATGATCTCGGAAACACCAATCAGAGAGTTGGTGCTAGTTGCAGATAAGCTTGAAAAACAATTAGGCTATGTTCAAAACCTCAATAAAGCGAATACACTCGAAAAACCAAAATGTCAGTTATGCGAAAAAATAGGGCATGTAGCTAAAAATTGCTTCAAAAACACTGCTAGTCAAAAACAAACAGTTCAACGAATATCGAGTGAAGTTTGTCAGATCTGTGGAAAAATAGGCCATGTAGCAAAAATTTGCCCAGAGAATGTGTTGAACCAAAAACAACCAATTCAGCATCCGCCTCTAATGTCTTGCAGATACTGCAAGAGACGAGGGCATTCTATAGAAGAATGTAGAACAAAGAAGATGAACGATGCCCGGCGTGATGAAGGGTTCTTTCAACAAAGAACAACTCAACCAAACGAGCTCAGGCAAAACTACAGACCCGAACAGCAGAACTTCCGGCAAAACAACAACTCGAACTATAACTACCATCCTCTCAGGCACGCAAATGATCGACTAAATCAAAGGAACGACTATATGATTAGGAATTCCCAACAGAGTTATCCACCACGGACGCAACCAAGAGGATCCAACGGTATGGAACAATTAAACAGCAATCTACAAAATCTAAGAATAAACTATATAGATGATGATGTAGTAGACAATGATGCAGCAATTCAACAGGGAAACGAGCATGGGCTCGTCGAGCGACAAACGCACCAACTGTAACTCAGGCGAGTCCCACTGTAAAATTCCACTACCAAGAACAAATCCAACGACCAAGCAACATACAACGGATATCCATTAAACATAAACCACAACTGAGTTCCGCCTCAGTAATAAAATCAAATCAAGCGAGCCACGTCTCGACAATCCCACCGAGTTCCGTCTCGAGTGGAAAATCTAATCAAGCGAGCCACGTCTCGACAATCCTACCGAGTTCCGTCTCGAGTGGAAAATCAAATCAAGCGAGCTATGTCTCGACAATCCCACCGAGTTCCGTCTCGAGTGGAAAATCTAATCAAGCGAGCCACGTCTCGACAATCCCACCGAGTTCCGTCTCGAGTGGAAAATCTAATCAAGCGAGCCACGTCTCGACAATCCCACCGAGTTCCGTCTCGAGTGGAAAATCAAATCAAGCGAGCCACGTCTCGACAATCCCACCGAGTTCCGTCTCGAGTGGAAAATCAAATCAAGCGAGCTATGTCTCGACAATCCCACCGAGTTCCGTCTCGAGTGGAAAACCAAATCAAGCGAGCTATGTCTCGACAATCCCACCGAGTTCCATCTCGAGTGGAAAATTTAATCAAGCGAGTTCCATCTCAAGTGGAAAATCAAATCAAACGAGCCACGCCTCAAACACATCAACTAGCTCAAATAAAACTAGTACTAGTATTGTCTCAGGTAATCTGGTGTCAGAAGACATAGCAATAGATCAAGCGATATACCCATTGAGCAATGTCTCAATGAATCAATCAAAGGCCGAATTAAATGGCCAGGTCACTGTTTCACCACCACATCCTATCCCAATTCCTAAACATGCCCCCATTCCAGTAAAACCGGAGGAACCAAATGAAGTTTGGCCACCAATTAAACCATTTACCACTATAGCTCAAATCCATACACCTACTGAAATTTTAAATTCCTACCAAATCAATCTAGTATCAAAGCACAAATTCGCGCATGATACGGTGAGATTGAAATTAGCGGCATCAACCGAAAAATCTACCCTCTTAATAGATTCTGGTGCTTCAGTCTCTTTAATCAAGAGTAAAATGATTAAAAGTCCTCAAGAAATAGACCAGTATGGTAAAGTAATGTTAAAGGGAATCGGCAAAGAAGCCACTATCACCCTTGGATGTGTTTACACACATGTGGACATCACATCATATCTCAGAATCCCGCAGAAATTCCACGTGGTTGAAGACGAGTTTCCAATCGAACAAGATGGAATTCTCGGAAGAGATTTCCTTAACGGTAATAAAGTGGATATTTTGTACAGCACCTCAGAATTAAATATTCTAGGGAACAAAGTCAAGTTCCTTAATAATCCAACGAATGTACGCCTCCCTCCACGGGAAGAAGTAATCGTACAAATCAAGACACCCACAAATAATTCATACCTATGCAATTCCGAAGAGATCATGCAAGGTGTATTCGTTGGCAACTGCCTTATCCAACCCAACATGCTGAGAGCACAGGTCAGCATTGTAAATACTAATCCTAGTGAAATAATTATAGAGGATTTTGTCCCGAAACTCACAGAGCTTAGTCAGTACGACATCCTCCAAATCAACCACGAGTTTGAAAACAATAATATGCACCATTTCAAAAATAGAGATGACTTAGTTCTTAACCAGGTAGTTACTAACCTGGATAAGAATCTTAATTTCGAAGAATCCTCCTCTATTCTTGAACTAATTAGGGAATTCGCAGACATCTTCTTCATTGAAGGCGATAAACTGTCAAGTGTGCCCGGAGTCAGGCATCAAGTCAACCTTCACAATGACACACCACCGATTAATATAAGGCAGTACCGAGTTCCACAAACTCTGAAAACAGAGATCAACACTCAAGTTCAAAAAATGCTGAATGATGAGATCATTACTCACAGCACCAGCCCGTTCAATAGTCCTTTACTAGTGGTCCCGAAGAAACCAGATAAAAGTGGTAAACCAAAGTGGAGAGTAGTAGTAGACTTTCGAAGAGTCAACGAAGCCACAATAGGAGATTCGTTTCCTCTCCCTTTGATTAACGATATTTTTGACCAACTGGGACACTCTCAATATTTTTCCACGTTAGACATGGCAAATGGGTATCACCAAATTGAAATGGATCCCATCGATAGGCACAAAACGGCATTTAGCACGGATTTTGGCCATTTTGAATTCCTCAGAATGCCTTTTGGAATGAAAAATTCTCAAAGTACGTTCCAAAGAATGATAAATAATGTGTTGCTAGGGCAGCAAGGCCTAAAGTGTTTCGTATACTTGGATGACGTAATTGTCTACGGAAGGAATTTAAGAGACCACAACAACAAGTTAAAGGACATATTTTCAGCTCTTAGAAGGAGTAACCTAAAAATTCAAACGGAAAAGTGTCAGTTCTTGAGTAAAGAAATTCAATATTTAGGACATATCATCACTCCCCAAGGCATCAAGCCAAATCCTAAAACAGTGGAAGCCATCGTTAATTTTCCAGTTCCACGGAACATGCGTGAAACCAAGAGCTTCCTAGGTCTCACTAGTTACTATAGAAAATTCGTCCCAGCCTTTTCCACAATCGCAGAACCTCTGCATAAATTGACCCAAAAGCGAACAAAATTTGAGTGGTCCGAGAAAAGCCAATCCGCATTTGAATTCCTAAAAAGTAAAATTACCTCATCACCAATCCTCCAATATCCAGATTTTGATCGAACATTTATCCTTACGACAGACGCCAGCGAGTACGGAGTAGGCGCTATCCTTAGTCAAATCCATGATGGGAGTGATTTGCCAATCGCCTACGCCAGCCGTTCCCTCAAAGTAGCAGAACGTAACTACTCGACCATCGAAAAAGAGATGCTTGCAACGAAGTGGGCAGTCGAGATATTCAGACCGTACTTGTTTGGACGAAAGTTCGTCATCAAAACAGATCATAAACCGTTGGTTGGCGATCTGAAGAACGCGTCGAAAAGAATCCTTAAATGGCGATTACAGCTTGCAGAATATGACTACAAAGTAGTACATGTCTCAGGTAAAGCCAATACAGGAGCAGATGCGCTAAGTAGAATACGCCAAGAGGAAATTAAAGTTATCACGAGAGCACAAGCGAAGCTCCTTCCTTCCCCAACCATTCCTCCAACAATACCCCCAACAGTAGACCTGCCAAGCAGTCACATAACAGAAATCCAGCCTTTTTCAAGCGGTATCAACATAAATGATCATGGAATAAAACAAAGGAATGTCCAGATCATTATAAACCCGAGTGTAAAAGCTCAAATCTTACGCGAAAAACATGACTTACCATTGGGTGGTCATGCAGGAGTATTCAGGACATACAAGAGAATTCGTATGGAATACTACTGGCCTAGCATGCTACGTGATGTGAGAAATTACGTCAGGAAATGCAAGAAATGTAAGAGGAATAAAGCCAGTAAGAGGACGAGAGTACCCCTAGTATTAACGAATACAGCCGAACACCCTTTCCAGCGTGTTGCGCTAGACATAGTTGGCCCCTTACCCTTGACAGATTCACGGAACAAGTACATTCTGACATTCCAGGATGACTTGACCAAATTTTCTGGCGCCATCCCTCTGCCCGATGAAAAAGCCTCCACAGTAGCGAAAGCGCTATGCGAGCAATACATAACAAAGTTGGGAGCGCCGGAGAAGATATTGACTGATATGGGATCTAACTTTATGAGTAATCTGTTTGAGAATATCTGCAAGTTATTAAAAATCAAGCATCTGACGACTACGAGTTTCCACCCGCAGACGAATGGAGCTCTAGAAAGATCCCATAACACGCTCAAAGAATACCTCCGAAATTTTGCAGATATAGACCATAGTAATTGGGATGAAATGGTTCATTATGCGATGTTTGTGTATAATACAACACCTCATTGCTCCACGAATTTCACTCCTTACGAATTATTATTCGGTCGTCCAGCTTTAGTCCCAACCGCAGTCAGGAGAGAACCGCAACCGGTTTATAATTACGATGACTATGTGAGCGAACTAAAAGCCCGCCTACAACTAGCTCATCACATCGCTCGAATCAATATCCTTAAAAACAAAGAGAAGGCGAAAACAAACTATGACAGAGGCACGTCTTCGTTCCAAGTTAACGCCGGAGATCTAGTGTGGCTCCGCAACGAAATGAGAAAAACTAAACAAGACCCAATTTGGGTTGGTCCGTTCACCGTTATTAAAACATTGTCCCCTACTAACACCTTAGTCGATATAAGAGGAAGGGAGAAGAACATCCACAACAACAGGTTGAAGAGGGATTAACAAACTTTGTACTTTCCCTTCCAACAGAACCATGGAACGAAAACCAGAACAGAAAGTCATCAGCTTAGAGGAGTACAAGAGACGAAGAGAATTATTAGCACCGAGTACCACCTCAGAAAGCTACACCCCCTTCTTGTGTCGTATAAAGAAACGATGGAAATAATAACAAACCTTAGCAGTAACTCAATAGATAAGTCAATATTGAATGAGCAGCACCTCAGTCAGCTAACGAAGTTAGATGCAATTGAGACTGAAGGTAGAGTAGTAGTGAAAATAGATATCCCGTCCCCAATAAAAGAAGAATTCAAGCTTTATAAAATTTATCTAACACCTCTAGTAATTAACAATACCCAATGGTCTTATATTATCCAAGACGAACTATTAGCAGCAAACTCAGAGAGAAGTCAATTCACCATATTAACCCATGAACAACACAATAAGTGTATCAGAGTCCTCATAAACTTCAGGAAAACCGCACTAGTGTGCGAAAGTAACTCCCCTATAATCACGAATAAAGGGAACAATTGTTTATTAAATCTTTTTGACAACCCGTTCCACAACACACCAAAATGTGCAGTAACTAGAAACAACTACAAGAATTCCTTAACCAAGCTAGTGAACAGTAATTCCTGGTTGTATACCAGCAGTGGCAATATGCGACTGAAAATCAAGTGTGGAAAGGAAGAACAAGTAATCGAATTAAGAGATACAGGAACTATCACGTTCAAACAGGACTGTGAAGTGGTTTCCGAAGATTTTATCCTCCCGGTTACTGGCTCCAAACTCAAAGAAGTATCAATTACCCAGCCAAACCGAACATATTTCCCAGAAACAATAGACACCAGCAAATTAGAAGTTGGTAACGTCTCAACCCTCACACTTCCCAGAACGATAGCTGTAGCAGATTTTAGAAATTATAACCAAGAATTCCTTAAAGAACGAATGAAGATAGATAGATTATCCACGGATGTAGAAGAATCACAACGATCATGGGAAAACAGAAGAGTAAGCAATGAAGTTAATATTTATAAATTCATCACAGGTGGAATTATTACAGGTATAATAATAGCCTGTATAGTTATTTGGATAATTAAGCGGAGAAGCTCGACAAAAGTAGAAGTTAGCCACGTAATCCCCACAGAAGCCATAGTCAGAACTCCGAACGAAGTTATAAGCAGAACAAAAAGAAGAGAAATATCTAGAAGTAGAATAATAAACATAGAATAAATAAAATCTCTTTTTCCCTCATGTAAAACAACAAAAAAAAAAAAAAAAAAAAAAAACTAACAAACATGGGAGAACAGGAAGATAAATCCGGAATATAAAATTTTACTAACAAACAAAAAAAAAAAAAAAAAAACAGAAAAGAAGAAAACATTTATACTAGACATAGACATATCTAATTACAAAACAAAAAAAAAAAAAAAAAAAAAAAAAAATCGTTTCAAGTTCATTCACATTAGTAGTCTAAGTTAAAGCAAATTCTGAATAAAATAAAATCAAAAAGGTTACACACATGAGTATAAATAAAAAAAAAAAAAAAAAGAAGAAAAGAAACGAATAGTCGAAGTTTAGAAAACAAAGATGAGTAAGACATTTTCTCAATAAATCTAGAATTTAAGTAATTAAAAAGAAAAATGTTTCGAATTAAAATCATAGAATATATTATAAAAACTGTTTTTAAAAAAAAAAAAAAAAAAAAAAAAAGTTTGGACAAATAGAAATTCCCTTAAATGTTAATATAGAAAGGAAATTTTAATATAGAAAAAGAAAATTTTTATAACAAAAGTACAATGAATAACAAAATAAATGTGTATGTGACCCACATACCTAAAGTAACATTCATAAAAAAACAAATAATTAGTCGTCATCATTCATAAAATCAAGTAGTTTTTTTGTATGAATTCCATAGTAAAAAGCGTCAAATTACAAAACAAACCTTTATTTTCAAATTCATTCATTGTACGTTTATTTTTGTATTAAGTAACCTAGATTAAAAAAAAAAAAAAAAAAAAAAAAAAAACAACGAACACATTTTGTCATAGTAGATTAAGAATCGTAATTTAGCGCAACTGAATCAAAATATTGTAACTGAGAAATCCAAGACCAGAGAAGAGCAGTAACCACAACACTCAATTAAGCGAAAAGATCCAAAATCAAGTTTACAAAGTCTCGTCACGCACATGCGGCACCCAACTACATCATATGCAGTACGACACACACCACAAATCCCCGCAACTTCAAAACATGCTGAAATCAGCGCATGCAGAAGAGCGCAGTGAATCAGACAACTTCCCAAGAGTACGTAGCAAGCAGTTACATGAGATACAATTGGTCATGTACCGCACAGTAATACGGGAATCATTCAATATCGCCAAACTGGAAGTTTCAAGAACACGCGGCATATCAACATCCAGCATTCAATAACAGTGAGAGTGAATAACCTGGTGTCATGCTCCAAACAATAATCCAATCATCAAACGCATAACCAAATCAATTTGACAGAAGACGAATCCAGAAGACACGAGATGAGTAGTGTCCGAGTGTCATAAATAAAAGACTTGTAAACTGATAAAAATCCGAGTAACTTTGAGCAAAAATGACCAGACAACAGCAGATCAAGGTGAACCATGAAGCAGCTCGTGAGCCCAGTTCAGTAGACATCGAAGTACAATCAACATTTAAATTATAAACGACATAATATTAAGTCCTATTATTACACATTTGATATGTATAACCGTATACCTAATTTATGTCCCATACAATTTTTCCTTCAGAAAAATCTTCATATGGAGGGAAGGTATGTTGTGAATCATTGTGAATCATTCACCACATACATTCCATTCTTAACATTCCAATATTGTAAACCATTCTTAATAATTGAAAACTATAGGCGTTAGCTCGTATCGAAATATTTATGGTATAACGAGCATACTTTTAGGCGTTAGAAACATTGTATACACAAAATAATCAGGTGGTCGAACTTGAAATTACGATAACATATAGTAATAAGAGTAAATAAGAAACATAACAAAAACAACAATTATATTTGAAAACAAGAAAACAATTGTAACACATAAAATTGTCTGGTAGCAATAAAAAGAATGTAACGATAATCTTATCGATGAATACACAAAAAAATCAATTCAACACTACATTGTATCAAACGACCCAAATAATTAAATAATTATTTTATGAAAAATGCAATTTGCCCGAATTTAATAAATATTTAAGGGTAAACGACTTTAGTAGGTTACAACAAAAATTGTATGTGTCAATGTTATTGTTAGTGTAAAACATTACACACTTTTTTAGTATATAAGAACAGCATATTTTAACAAAAAAAAAATTGTATCTAAAAACTTCACCAAGTAAACACTTATTAAGAAAAAGAAAGAATAATAAATAGGTAAATAAAATATAATTTCCGTTTATTCGTCAATTCGATCCAGAGAGCATACCACAAGATCCAGAAAAATTGTAAGTATTCCAGCCACTAACCTTCACGCCCAGGCCTTGATACAAAGCTGACAAAAGAACATATAAGTGCTACGCACAAGTTTCGTTTGTTAGTTATTGTCCAAGGTATCCGATTAGCTCTATTAACACCGTGCCTAAAACGGCACTTCTCAATTCATAACGAAAAGTTGCATAATTCCGGTAATAGCCCCCACCAGTGGTAAGCTCGGAATTATTGAACCAATTTCGTTTCTCTACAAAAAAAATATATAACCAGCTAGTGGAAATAGGTATTAGGACAATAACATTTAAGCGAGTTAGAATTAGATTTAAGAAAATACAAATAAATATATATAATATATATATATATAACAAGATGGAAAAACTAGGTCCAAAATACGTTCAAACTCGTTAAAAATAGTATTGTATTGACGCGTTCCAAAATCGCAAAACTTTCTAACACAGCTAGAAGTGATATCAACGGATGATCCCATAAACTGGTCATCGATCCAGTACCAAGTGATTTTTGGCAGATTAAAGTCGCCCACAATCAACACCTGATCAGTTTTATTAAATAGTGGTTGAATATTATTGGCAATAAATTCAATAATTCCTTAGTAAAAGTCTGAAGTACTACCGGTATATAGACTCCCAAATTGACTCACCACAGTCACAATTGACGACGACGATCACACCACTACCAGTGATCTCTCTAATATTTGAATCGCGATCACTACGAAAAACGGTGTAGCATAAAGGAAAATATTCCACCGATTTTAAATCAATCAGGTCTCCGTAAAAATAACGATGTCCTAATTATAAGACAAAATAGATACGTGTAGATTATTGTTGCTGGAATTATTTGATGAAATGGTGGGCATAATATTATGGAGTTTAGGTCGAAAGAAACGTTACTATTAACATTGGTAGATCACGGTATTATTCCACAAGGGTCAATCTGAAGTTTTTTGGACGAGGTACAAACTCTCGGACCAATGCTCCGGCAGGCCATATGTGTAGTTGAAGGAGTTTGCTGAAATGGACTAAATCAACGGCGATTTTGAACGAAATGAAATTGAGCCGACTGACACAAGCACTCGACACTCAATCTCATCGTCAGAGATTACCAGCTTACCATACTTAAAAATGTCCGTAAAGCAGCCGGTACAGTGGTGTTACCGAATTTTGAGGCATAAATATACTTCCTATCTGGAACAGCTTTGATAGTACCATCGGTATCGTCGTAAGAGCCAACAATAAACTCCGCTTGCGGCGGTTGAATTGGGGCACTCGAAAATTCAACAGTGTAGCATTATTACAGGTGTAGCATTATTAGAATGACCCGGGATGATTGACGTATAACAACGCTGAACTTTTCCAATAGATCATCTACATTGAATGGAATAATGCCGAGAGATTGATTAACAGCAACAAATTAGAGAAAAAGAGTCAGAGAAAAATGAAATTCAAATGTAAAATGCCATATAACGAGCGAATTCGGTTTTTCTCTAATTTTGAAGTAATTTTCGGAATTAATTAAATTTAATTTAATTGAAAACATTACATTAATATTATAAATAGGCAAAAATTTTATATATCTAAGTGATTTTTATATCATAAGTCTAAAAAAAATGTTAACTCTCATTCGTAATTCGTGCTTGATGTGGAAAGCCCGTAATTCTAAACAAATTATCTGTGCCGACTTCTAGGACCTGGTTAATTTAGCAACAATACCTGTCTCTAATTCTTCACAAAATCAGCATTTAACGTTTTAACTGAACACTCATAAGAAAAAGAAAAAAATGTCAATACCCTTTTGTCACTTTTAGTTACACCTATCGCTGAAATATGTTAACACATCAAAAAAATTAAAAAGTACTTTAAAGCGTAATTTAGTCCTCTGTTGCTCAACATTTTAGTACTTTGGGATTTATGTAAATTTCATCCCTGTTATACACCTGTGTAATCCGATTGTGAAAACTGTTACTACGGATAAAAAACATTTTCAAGACTTTGTATATGTAAAGATATCTAAGTGGTAGCAAATTTAGTTGTCGAAACATAGGAATTGATGGTGTTGTTTGAGGAAGGTGGTATATTAATTTAATAATCCTTTTCTGGGCAATATATAGACCTTCAATGTTACTAAAATAAGTGCCACTCCAACTGGATATTCCATACATTATTATTGATTCAACTATGGCGTGATATAGTTTCCGCAGAGTACTGTTTGGGCATAATTTCTTAAGATTATAAAATTTATGTATAGCACCAAGTACGTTTTTCCTAGTGACATTGAGATGAGACTTCCAATTTAGTTGAGCATCCACTGTTAAACCCAAATATCTAAACTCGTTAACAAATTCAAGTGCAAAACACTGAGACGAGCAAATGATTGTATCACAGGGATGGACATGGTATTTTAAATGGTATACCGAAGAATTAGTGATATTCTTCCCAAATAGCATAACTTTTGATTTAACGCTTATAGCGAGCCGATGATGATAAAACCATTTACTTAGTTTGATTAAGTCGTTTTCAAGCATTAATTTAGTGTCGACATCGCTATTCGTACCATAGCTCAAAGCCAGATCATCAGCAAAGGCTGTGGCGTGTCCTAATAGATCAATACCGAAGATCGAATTAAAGTAGATTAAAAATAATAAAGGCCCCAGAATTGATCCTTGAGGAACGCCACAACTTATTAAACCTTCGCAGCTAGTTACCTCACCTATTTTTACCACCTGACGACGATTTTCAATATAACTTGCAAACCAATCAAAAATGTTACCTCTAATACTAATTTTAGCTAACTTCAATAAAAGCATTCCATGGTCAACAGTGTCAAACGCCTTTGCGATATCGACAAAAAAAGCTATGGGTCTCCGAGTATCATTAATATGTTTATAAATCTCACTCAAGCAGTGCAAAAGAGCTTCTTCAGTTGATTTACCGGCAGTAAACCCAAATTGATTTTTATTTAAAAATTTAATCTTATCCAAATAACAAATTAACCGATGCTTAACTAGTTTCTCAAAAATCTTGGAGCAAGTGCTTAGAAGCGAAATCGGCCTGTAATTATTTGGTTGTAATTCATCACCCTTCTTAAAAATCGGGATCACAACAGCTATTTTTAAATCATCTGGAAATTGACCGCTGTTCAAGCTAAGATTATATAGGTATTGCAGAACATCAACCAAATACCATGAACATATTTTAACTAAAAAATTATTAATGCCGTCAAAGCCTTTTGACCCTTTGTTATCTAATTGTTTTATCTCAGATAGGATTTCCGAAGAAGATATAGGCTCAAAGAAACAAGATGAACTGTAGTTTCTATCAGCTCCATAAATATACTTTTTAAATTCAATTGAAGTAACATCACTAGTAATTACATTAAAATTGGAGGTTGATCCTTGCGAAACTTTTACGAAATATTTGCAGAATTCATCAGAGATCGATTTTGGGGACGTGAGAATGCTATTAGTATCGGCTTGATAAATTTGTTGTATTTGTTTATACATCCGATTACGTCCTAAAACTTCATCAATTATTTTCCATGTGTGCTTTGAATTCTTACTAGCCCAATCAAATTTGCTTTTGTAATAGTTATTTTTGACGATTTTTACATCCGCTTTAATATTTCCCGAAAGTTTTTTAACAAATTTTGCTAATTTAATATTATTTGGATGACATCTTAGTTTACGAGAAATTTTTTTTAATTTGTTAATTTTAAATAATAGATTAGGACTCATCCATGGCTTTAACTTATTTATTTTAGGAGGAGCAATAATGAATTTTGATGCGGCAATATGCGAGTTAAGTATAAACAAAAATTTTGCAAAAGCTAAACTGCAAATCCTTTCGCTATAAACAGAATCCCAACATTCAAACTTTAGAAAATTATTGAGTTTATCGTAACAAATTCTTGATTGATTTGAAGTATTAACAGAAACTGGTTGCCTGATGGATGAGGAAGAAATATTAACTTTGATCAAATTGTGGTCAGAAAAATGCATGGGCAGGTTACAAATATCAAATTTGAATAAATTTTCATTTTTAACAAAAACGTGATCCAAACATGTCTTCAACCTTGTTGGCTCATTTACAAGACTGACAAAACCATAGAATGCAAGCATTGTTTGGTAGTTGAAGGATTCACTAGTATTTAAAAGGTTGATATTAATATCCCCTAAGATAACAATATTTTTGTTATTAAGTGAACACAGCAACCTTTCCAAATCATCACAAAATGAAATGATGTTACCATTATGAAAACGATATAAACAAATAAAGGTAAAGTTTCGTTTAGCTAGTTGAATATTTAAAACAAGAAGATCCGCTGAATTCCAATTGCAATGTTGATACATGAAATTTATAAAATTTTTACTTATAAAAACACCCACACCATCCGAACGATAATTATCATTACAGCACGCTCGAAAATTATACCCTGGCAAGTTAAACTCTGAACATTCATTTGAATAAATCCAAATTTCGGATACAAAGATCAAATCAGGAAAATTAGTAAGACTCGCTACAAACAAGCTGAACGCATCAAAATTTTCCATTAAGCTACGAATATTTTGAATCAAAACTCTGAAAGAACTATCCATGATACACTTGAACACAAATCAATTTCAATAAATTACAAAGGAAAATTTTAATAAATAAAGCAGAAAATGTATAGTAGCGAGTCGTTTAATATTACGTTTAAAAATAAAAATAAATGCGCGTACGATTACGCAAAAATTACAAAAATGTTGCGGTGAGATAGGTATTAAAATAAAACCCGAAACCGGCTTGACTATAAACACAAGCGAAAATACAAATAATTGAAAATTAAACTTGAGAGAGAAATTCATATTTGTCGAACTAACGTAAATATCCAAAAAATTAAAATTATACAGAACAGAGCAACACACAATCACACGCAGATGAAACGGTTTTATTTGTTTTTGTTGATAAAGTCTACCGAACAATTTCAAAACGATCAAAATGTTATGTATATGTAGCGAAATATCATTAATATAATTAATACGAATAGATAATGTACTGATATTTAACACATACACACAACACTGAACGGTACTCAACATAAACAATGTTGTCAATGAGTTGCAATAATTCCAGTTCAAATTTTATTATTGTGAATTTGATAACAATAATCCAGCACGGGCAGCAGTTCTCAATATTTGATGTGTTTAACAAAAAAATAAGTTGTTTCGTAATAAATGTATTTGCTTAATTATAGGTTGTTTCGCCTTTTTTATTTTTTCAAAATGGTGTTCGCTTTTTTAATAATTATTTTCTTCGCTATCTTTACTTGCTGAAGGTTGGTTTTGAACAGAACAGATTTATACAATTTATTTTCCAATTAATTTCTAGGTTGGTAATGGTTTATGGTTCATCAGTACATCTAATTTTCTGCAGATGTCGTAATAGTGATGAACCATAAACCGAACGTACTCATTTTTACGCATGTATAAATTAAATGGCATTTGTTATTGTAAACAAATATCCAGACGTCAAAATGATTGCGTTCGACATAAACAAATTGGTGAGTATTTTTATTTTCTTAACGATTTAACATTAAATAATTCACAACTAACTTAATCATTTCAGAATTCAATTGCTGTTAATGTGAATTAAGATAAGTATAGTTTTTAAGTGTACATTAAATTATTCTAATTTATAATTGTGTAATTCTAGGTTATGATATCGTATATACATCAAATTGAAAGCTAAGTATATAATTAATTCTTAATTCTAAATTCCTTTTTTTGTTTTTGCAGTTGCTGAGCTAAATAGTACGGCTGAGTTTTGATGATGTGAATAATTTTATTCAGTCAACACAAATAAAGTTTGATCTGTCAATCTAATGTAAACAAAAACAAATAATATAAAGTGATTTAAAAATAATAAAGATAAAAACTGAATGTAAAAAGGTAAGAAAACTATTTTACTTAACCTATTATTATATAATTTTAGAGCCCTGATCATCATCTGGGCAAGACGTGTTGTCCTCATCTGGATCTTCAAGATGTTTGAGCCGAAAAATATCACTCAGAGAACTTATCCGATGCGCATCTGATTCCGCAGATTTTCGCAGGTAAATTTGTCCATTTTTGCACCATAGATATCTGTACTTATGTTGTATTTTGATAATTTTAGCTTCACGATACAATTTGGATTGGTAAGCTGTCAAATGGTGCATGATGTAAATTCGCTGGTGTGGATGATTTTGCGGAAGGAAGATGTCCAAATCCTTCGTCGATAAATTTTTGTGTCTAATAGTTTGTGACAAAATGTTGTTTTTAACATCAACTGAATTTAGTTGGACAATAAAAAAATCTAATGTTGAATTCAGTGTTTTATTCAACGGTGTTGTGTTTTTGGTTGTAGTTTTTTGAATAGCTTCAATTGAGACAATATCCTCTGTTTGAATTGCTACTCCAATTTTGCTTAACGTAGCAACTATCATGCCACGAGTATCATCGTGTTTCAATGGTAAACCTCTGATGACAATGTTGTTTAAGTTTCGCAGTTGATTTGGCTTATCAATGCTGGCTTCAATTTGATTCAGTTTAGAGCTGCGAAGGTTAACCAGTTCTTCTAATTTATGCACTCTTGCTTTTAAAGCTTTGTTCTCAGATACTAGAACCTCAAAATTTTGTTTCAACTGGTCAAGAGCAGATAATTTGCTATCCATTCATTTGAGCTGGATCATTATATCGGATAAATTGATGTTTTCGGCGGATTCAATAATGTCTTCATCGCCATCCACAATCGATTTGTTAGCAGTTACACGGCAGTCTCCGCAAAGCCAGCTCACAGAACGTTTTCTTATATCATTAAGAAGGTTTCTGGAAATTTGTGCACATCTTATGTGGAAACAATTTTCGCATGGACCACCACATTTAACACCAGGAAAACGTTCATTGGTGATTTTGCTTGTACAAAGATGGCAGGTGGAAGACATGTTATCACGAATAATTAATACAGGACACAGTTTATTTACTAAATTTGACTAAATAAATAATTTGATTATTGCACCAAGATATTAGACAAAACTTGACGATATAAAATTATTTATTTTTTATACAGACAATTAGTTAAACACAATCAGAAGAAATGATTTTGTTGTTTTAGTAGCACACAAAATGTCCGAAATATTTGGCAATTAAATCAAAATAATTCACTTATTTAAATAATATATATAATATTTTATTTGTTAACATATGCAATTAATATTTAATAATTACTCTATTATAATTATTAGATTTTTATTATATTATATTTTATTATTTTTATTTAAATACTAATTTTAACAACTCAACTCAATGGCGATCAAAGAACGATGAAGGAAATAATATATTGGAAAATAAATAATATATTAGGAAAATATTTGGATACCTGTCAATTTGAATTTTTACATTTTTTCTAGATACATTTTTGGTGGTTGATAAATAAATAAAAACAATTCTAGTAATTTTTATTTAAATACGTTTATTTTTTATGAAGTACATAAATATCTAGAAAATGTACACGAAATATAAGCGTCCAACAACACGCCGTTTCTAATAAAAAAAAAATCACTGGAAAGTAAAGAAAATTTATCTTAGGTTTATAATTAAAAGTTTATAAAAATTTTAATTATTAATTAATTTCATAATTTTTCTTTTATCAAATTTTAGGATATGTTTATTTCGAAAAGAAACAATAAATATAATATTTTATTTCAACATTAAATATTATTTTGAAACTTACTACGGTAAAATTGTTTTTCTTTAATGAAACGTCCAGGTTATGATGCTTATGACCACCTATTTCGTATGTCTTAGCTAAGAGATTTTTTAAGAGAATCTCTTAGCTAAGAGCATCAACCGAATCGCAAAATCGTCTTACATAAGAGAATTCTCTTAACTAAGAGAAATCTCTTAGTTAAGACCTCTATGACTGTACGTTAGAATCGCACGGTAAATTTAACATTCAAGTATTTCAGCAGGTCATTCCCAGTTACACTAGAATGGAGCCTTGAAATAAACAAATTTGCTGAATTAAAACTAAATAGCCTCTGCTTTTGGCGTGCTTCTCAAAAATATTCCCGTCATAAATATGTTTGTACATAATATTTCAATATTTAATTTATTATTTCTGAGAATTCGAAATTAATATTTTGAAAAATACAAACATTATCGTTGACTAAAAAATTGTTTTTTGTTATTTTAGTCATAATTCTAGGAATTTAACCTTTAAGATGGATTTTTTACTTTCTTTTACAAAATTTGATTAGAAGAATTTCAATTTTTTGTTTGATTTCAATTATATAAATCCAGTGAAAGGAATTATTTGTTACAAAGAATATTTTCACCAAATTATAAATTCCCTTTCATACTCGCGAGTACGCACAACGAATATTCAAATTCATTTACCACTGAACATTGTTGTTTTAAAAAAACAAAATCAATTTTCAACCAAACAACGAACGTTTTATCCATTAGTGTGATGTTGTATGAATATTTTTTCTAATTATAACTTTGTTTGTACATAAAATTACCTTAATTGAAAAACATAAAACTTTTTTGACGACCAATCAAAAATGTTATTATATATCGTCCTTTGAGATAGAGCGCCAACAGTTCTGTTATAAATTACATTACGGGTGGATATACTTACTCACTTCGTTAACAGTACTTAAATTGATACAGAAAGCTCCCTAAATAAAATTGTTTCAAAGTTTGTTTTGTAGTCGTAAGAGTATATAGACCAAAGCTAACAGATATTTTCGTAATTTGGGTAATGATAATTTTATGAAAGTTTCTAACAAAATAAAATTATGAGTATGTTGTTGAATACATTTTCATTTTATATATTACATTCAAATGGCAAAAAATGATTTGAAATTTTGGGAACAATAATACTTTACAAGGTGGTTTAGAATGTGATGCCGTAATATTTATCTCATGCATTTAGTTTTTAATTTTCCATTGGTTTATGGTTTAAAATAAAATCGCTGGCTGCACACACTGCACAAACATAAAAAAAAATATAAAACAATTTTTTAAGTGAAAAGCTTTTATTGAGAAATGCTCTAAACACAGAAAATAATTTTTTGCGCCAGAGTTAAATTATCCCTAGATTTATGACGATCAAAAATAGATTCGTTGGTTAGAAATATTTTAGCTCTTGTAAAGCTCTTAAGTGCATGCCACATACAAATGAGAAACCGGACAATTCGGTCGGATTATCGGTTTACATCGCCACATTCAAAAGAATTGTCGGACAGCAAAATGACGTCACCACACAAACAAAACTAAAATTTGACAATTCCACCATTTCAATTTATAAATTCAATAAAGGCTGATGCGTCCGAAAGAACTAAAATTAACGTTGTATTCCGCGTTATATTTTTATTATAAAAATAAACGTAAATATTGGGTTCACCCCATTAATTACCGGAGAAAACGACATGGAGAATTTTACACTATAGTGAAATTAATTCAGCAGTATCCGGAGAAGTATATAAATTATTTTCAAATGCCGAAGAAACATTTCGATTATATATATTCTATGATTTCAAATGAAATTAAAGCTTCGTCTTTGGCATTTCGGAAAGATACTATATCAGCTAAAGAAAAATTAGTCATTACTTTGAGGTAAGCTTATTATCCTAGCAAAAAATATACAGAAGAATCCCATATCACAGATTTTATAAAGAAAATATCTAACTAGTTTTATTTTATTTAGATTTTTGGCTACTAGCTGCAGTTTCACCGATCTAGCGTTGAGGTTCTTAATGGGAAGATCTACAATTGCAAAATGTATTTATTTGTTGATTTGTTGATTGATTTGTTTTTTCAACCATCGTTCGATACAGACGTGATTTTTAATTTTAAGGTCTGGTAACAGTGATAATAAATTATAAATAAAAAAATCTTGTTATATAATAGAAATTTAATCCCAGTGTGTTTTTGTGATTTAAATTTAAATTTACTTGTCTGAGATACAATAATACGTAATTAATGGGTAGTGATAATAACAATAATAATAGTGATAGTTAAACATTTCAGTGATTTGTTATACAAACATAATTTGTTGTAGTTTGTGATTGTATGTGATCATAAATTTGTGCATCGATCATTTTACCACCAATTAGCTGTGATACGTTTTATTGTAACTGTACTCGTATTACATTAAGCGTTGTTATATTACATGTTTTTGTTACAGTGCTGCCTTTCATAGTAATAAATCATAAATCGTAATACTTAATATTTAATAACTGTCAATTTATAGCTGTTTTAATACTAATCATTAATCGTTATACTTAATATTAAATAACTGTCAAATTTTATCTGTTTTAATACACACCATATAATAAACATTCAATTTATAATTCTCCGGTTTCATAATGTCATGCAACAGCTGTACTAAATCCTTTGGATCTACTTTTGTGGATATAGTTCCCTGCAGTTTTTGTGGTAAACAATTCCACTTGGAGTGTACCGGTATTGATCGAACCGCCAAAAATTCCATAAAAAAATTTATGAATATTTGTTATTTCTGTAATGGCTGTAATGATTGGATTATTAATCACAACATCTCGAAATTGTGGCAAAAGGTTGATCTGGCTGCTGATAGAGCTGCAGACGCCTTAGTTATAAAGAAAATTGAAGCGGATGTGGCCGCTATTAACAAACTGATTACTGAGATTTTGAACAAATCTCACCATATTCCTGATTGCTGTTCTGGTCATCAACCGTTAATCGATGCTAGTGATGTTGATGGTCAAGTGTTTAAGTCATCTGCAAACTCAATCAATCATGATCGGGATCAATTGAAGAATAATGCTAAATCGCCACTGTCGTTTCAAGCTTCTCATCATGCTCATAATAGTGGGGCTGCACATCATATCAAACCTCATTCTGAGCGACCAATTATTATTGGCACTGGTGATCTGGTCTCATCGCTCCAGGTTGTGAAGCCACGTAAAACTTTATTTGTTTCTCGACTCCATAAAGATGTTTCCGAAGCTGTAATTTTGGATTATCTTAAAGATAAATTTAACATTGAGGATGTAAACTGCCAGCGTATTATATCTCGACGGATTAATGATGCAGACCGTAATTTTTCGTCATTTAAATTATATGTGGACGTTACTGATTTTGAGAATTTATTACAACCTACTTCTTGGCCTGCTGGGTCATTAATTAAAGAATTTGTAATTTTTAATAAGGGACGAACCAATAAATCGAATTTTCCCGTTCTTCAACGAAACCAACCAACTCTTTAACTGATGCCAGTCGATTTGATAAACCAACTAATCATTATAATTTGACGTCTCCGAGATTATTTTATCGTAATGTTGGGCGTATGTCGTCTAAGTCAGCTGAATTTTTGAATTTCTTTTATTCAACGGATTTTCAATTTTTTGCTCTTGTGGAAACTGGATTTCATGAGGGGACCTTTAATAATGAGTTCTTTTCTGATGACTTTGTCGTTTATAGATGTGATAGATCTATTCTTAACAGCGCTAAAAAAAGTGGAGGTGGTGTGCTGTTTGCAGCCCATTCTTCTATGCAAAGTGAGCTGGTTGTAGTACCTGGATGTGACTCTATTGAATTTTTATGTGTCAAAGTTTTAATTTGTAATAATTTATTTTATTTTATAGTTTTGTACATACCACCTAGCTCACCTACTGATGTTTATTTGAGTCATGTAGATTGTATATGTGAATTGGTTAATATAATTAATTATAATGATACTTTAGTTGTATTAGGTGATTTTAATTTAAGTAATATTAATTGGTTGGTTGATAGTGAAACTGAGTCTTTGGGGTTACTCCCTTCGGATATTCTATCTGCAAATGATGCAGCGGTGGTGGATGCACTGTTCAGTTTCAATCTCAAACAAGTTAATTTATTTTGTAATGATAACAATTCGTTTTTAGATTTAATTTTTGTTAATAATACGGAATATTTGTCAGTTCATGAGTCTTTGACATCTTTCAAGGAAAATGATATTCATCATAATTCCCTCGAGATTATATTTCATGTTGGTAATCGAGATGATAAATGTCGGGTTTTTTCTTTTGATGATTCGTTTTATGATTTTAAAGAATGCGACACACCTGGTCTCTCTGAATATCTCCGTGGCGTTTGTTGGGATGATTTTTTTTGAGCCAATGATGTTAATGAAAATGTAAAAAATTTTAATGACTTACTATTTGTTGCTTTTGATAAATTCGTACCTTTGAGGAAAAAGCGTAACTATAATTACCCACCATGGTTTGATTCTGATTTGCTCAACTTACGTAACCGTAAAAATAAAGCTTACTATAGATTCAGATCCAATAATTGTCATCTGAATAAATCCAAATTTGTTGATCTACGTGAACAATTTAAATCTGTATTTCATTCTAAATATTGTCAGTATATAAGTGTGATTGAAACTAATATCAAACAAAACCCTAAAACATTTTGGAAGTTTGTTAACGAAAAACGTAATACAACTGGCTTTCCATCGGTAATGATTTTTAATGGAGGTAAACTGAGCACGGTTCCTGAAATCTGCGAGGGTTTTGCTAGTTTCTTTCAATCGGTATATAAAGTTAATTACGGATCCTTTGAAAGTGACCCTACTTTTAGTAATTGCCAATTTAACATTCCGTACCTATCAATAACTGAAGATGACATTTATGAATATCTGTCAGATTTTAATGATGGATGTGGGCCTGATGGGATACCTTCGTCAATACTTAAATGTGTGAGCTCATATATTGTAACTCCATTATGTTATCTTTTCAACCAATCATTAATTTCTGGACAATTTCCTTCAGCTTGGAAAATTTCTCACATTGTTCCAATTTACAAAAAGGGTAACCGTTCTGATATATCAAATTATCGTGGTATTTCAATTCTTTCGTCTATACCAAAACTTTTCGAATTAATTGTGTCGAAACATTTGTTATTCCATACTAAAGAGATAATTTCTTGTTTCCAGCATGGTTTCACCAGTGGTAAATCTACGACTACCAATCTGTTGCAATTTACTAAATTCACTATTGAGTCACTTGAATCTAAAGGCGCCCAAGTTGATTCAATTTACTTTGATTTTGCTAAAGCTTTTGATTCAATCGACCATAAAATTATTATTGAAAAACTTTCGGTTATTGGTCTTGATCCAAATTTTCTTAAATGGATTTCTTCTTATCTAGTTGGTAGGAAGCAGTATGTTCTATTGAATGATGTTAAGTCAGATTATATCTATTGTCATTCAGGAGTCCCTCAGGGGTCCCATTTAGGCCCAATTATATTTCTTTTATTCGTGAATGATATTCCTAATATTTTTAAATTCTGTAAATGTTTATTATTTGCTGATGATTTAAAGATTTTCATGCATGTTCAATCTGTAAGTGATGCTGAGGTTTTGCAATCCGAAATTAATATATTGTCTAGTTGGTGCTCTAAGAATAAATTGTTCATCAATGTACAGAAGTGTAAGGTGATGTCGTTTTTCAGAACACTCAATCCAAATATTGTCAATTATTATTTTGATGGAGATCTACTTTGTAGAGTAACTTCAACTGTTGATTTGGGAGTTCTGTTTGATCAGAAATTAACTTTTGCTTTACACATAGATAAAATAATATTAAAGGCCAATTCTATGTTAGGTTTTATTTTTAGAATGACAAAGGATTTTATGGATGCATTTTCGTGTGTTAGTCTATATACTTCTTTAGTAAGATCTCACCTTGAATATGCTGTAGTGGTTTGGTATCCTCATCAGGATGTGCATATTGCAAGATTGGAATCTATTCAGAAACGTTTTACTATCTATATGGCCAGGAAGCTTGGTCATTTATCTGATCGTCATCTACCTATGTGGGAACAGGTGCGAAGTCTCCCATCGTATGTGATTCGGTGTGAGTGCCTTCATATTGATACGTTGGTTAAACGCCGAAAAATTGCATCTGCCTTGTTTGTTAGTGATTCCCTTAGTGGCCGCATCAAGTGTCCTGAACTCATTTCTGCTTGGAGCATTTATGTACCTACCAGAAGCTTGCGTCCAAGGGAATTTTTGTTTGTTGACTTTCATAGAACGAATTATGGTTCCAATGAGCCAGCCAAGTCAATGGCTATAATTTTTAATGAGTTTTACCATTTATTTAATTTTGAGAGATCCAGAGTGTATTTTCGTAAGGCAATCAGAAATTGCAATTTTTAATCTCATTTTACGTTTTTAAAGTTTTCGTTTTTTCATGTTCCGTATTGTTAGTATTCCTTTTATTTTTTTTTTAATCTATAATAATTCTTTTTTTACTATTCATTAAGTTTTTAACTGTAGAATAGATTTAAATAAATAAATAAATAAATAAAATAAAATGCCTAATGCCTGTTACACTACCAAAACCAACAACTGAACATTGGACCCGTATAGCTAATAATTTTCTCGTTAGATGGAATTTCCCCAACTGTTTAGGAGCCGTTGATGGCAAGCATATAGATTGTTTTGCTCCAAATAATTCTGGTAGCCTAAATTTTAATTATAAAAAGAGATTTTCTACAGTGCTAATGGCAATCGTTGACGCCGACTGCAAATTTATCAGTGTAGATATAGGGAGCATATGGTTCGAATTGCGATTCAGCCATATTTAAGAACTAGGAATTTGGGCACCTGTGGTTAAATGCGCCAGAGAAACTTAGTATTCCAAATGATAGCTGTTTACCAAATACAAACATAAAGGTGCCTTACGTTTTGCTAGGAGATGAAGCGTTTTCCTTGAAACCTTCACTTTTAACTCCGTATTCTGGAAAAAATTTGCCTCAAGTTTGTAAAACCGTACTGAATTTGTACAGTAAAAAAATGACGCTGTATTTGACTCACGGAAATCCGTCGTAAATAAAACACTTGAGATTAAAGTTTTTTACAAAATTTATTTACAATTCACTCACTACCTGGACATGTATTTCAGTCCAAAAAATGTGCTATGTGCGATGTGCGTTTCATATACGTACACGATGTATAATATACTTTTTGCGATTGTGTTGTGTCAAATATTTTACTTGTGTTAGTGCATTTTTGTCATCGCAAGTATCAAAAATAATTGAATCGGGCAAAATCGGTTCAAATTTTTTGCTGCTTACATTCCCAAATTTCACAAGTCGCACATGCTTTTTTTATGGTGGGTTATGATTTTTGTTTTTTTATTTGTAAATTATCGAAAATCCTTCACAATGGTAATTGTTTGGTGTTTATTGAATTTAATATAAATTTTTAAATTAAATTATTTTATTTATTACAGCTTAACGTAATATTCTACAGTTTATTGGTTGTAGGACTATTCTGTTGCAATCCCAATTGCAGTCTTTACTTCTGGATACTGCTAGTTCTATCGAAATCCATTTGCGGTAGGTTGCGGCGTGTTGAATGATCCATTGTGCGGCACAGAAAAATTCGCAACTCTTACAGCTCGATTTTACCGGAAATCTACATAGTTATTGCTAGAGCGACACCCGCGTTTGACTTCACATTTTCTTTCTCAATGGTTTATCCTTCGGGGGTTTTATAGTTCTCGCCAGACTTTCTAAACTTGATGGGTCGTTAGTCTATCACCCATGCCTTAGTCCAAATTCATTCAGTTTGCTAGCTAAAGATGCAGTACGCTTATGTCTATTAGATTTGAATCACTGGCTTGCGACATTGAGTGCGGGACCTCTGTGAGTTCCAGCCAATCGTACTGTTGTAAATTTTTGAAAATTTAGAAAAGTAATACCTGCAACTAGATTTGCGTTAACCAAATATACCTTCACGCAATCCGAACACTAACGTAGCCGTTATCTGCTCTAATGTCTAAACTACAAATAATATAAATTGATAAATAAATATTCGGTACTCTTCTATTCGAAACAAGAAAGAAAAGTATTTGCAACTATTTAGGAATAATAAATTATAATAAAATTCACGCTGATCCACAGGTTACATGTGTGTTGATCGCACAGATTACCTGTGTCTTGATATCCAATATTAGTTAGTAATTTTTATTCATCAAAAGCGACAAAGCTGTCGTTTAGCTTAGGGACTTGAGAGATTGGCTCACGGCAATCACATTTTTTACCCTGGTTTTTGCAAATATCTGTTTTTATAGCAAAAAATGCAAATTATGCTCAAAATAAAAACCGAAAATTTTCTTTTTACTTATACCAATTGACATTAAAAATTAAATAAAAAAACAACAAAAATTTATTGTAAAATTATTACTAGAATAGTTCTGTACCTAGAAAAACTTGCTTTGAAACTGTTCATTCCGGAATGAAAATATGCGGCATTATTGTTGTAAAATTCTCAAAGTAAGACTACATCTATTTCGTATTGCTTTCCTTTGCATATGATAAATGTTTTTGCTCGCATACACGTATATTTTACGAATACTATTACTTTCCGGTTCGCACTCGCACATCGCACATTTTTGGACTGAAATTCGCATCCTGACTCCAAGTAACTTTTACTTTTTATTGGTTAATTGTTTTTTATGAACTTTACAATTATTTCACTGACTTAATTCTACGTTAATTCACTCTTTACCACTTCGCCATTAATATACTACACGAGCGCGATAAAATTAATGTACGCGGAGCGTATGTACTTGAATTGAAAGCAGACGAACGACTGACTCAAAAAAAAATCCCACCTAATCGAAAAATAAATTGCCATACGAAAAATCGTAATGTCAAATTTTCGTCGATCTAATCAACGCGAGATGGAAAACACAGAAAAATCAATTCGAATTTGAATTGAGTAAGCTAACGAAAACGAGATGGAGTAAATATCACAAAATATAATTTAGTGATCAATTATATTTTGTGTCCATACTGTTTCGTTAGATGGCCAAATAAAATATGTTACGCAAAGAAATATCTTATGCGCAAACCCTATGTGTCTGTGGTGGTGAATGTATTGCAATTTATATAAACAAATAATTAATTTATATGATTGCAATGTGTGAGCCGCTACAGGACTCCCGCGCAAGTGAGTCCTCCTCCCTATGGAAAATGTTTATGGCTGAAAACGAACATGTTTAAGTGGGCGATGAACTGATTTGACATCAGTAGAACACAGTATGCCGTAAGCCGGTTTGAGCCGATCAATTGAAATGGTTTGATTCTTTCCATTAATTGAAACGGTGAATTGTTTCCGAAGACGTCGAATGACTTTAAACGGGCCTTCATAGGGGGTAGATAAGCCTGTGCGAACCTTGTCTGTTCTTACGAACACAAACTCACAGTTGGCAAGTGCCTTTGGAACAAAAATATCATCTTGTTTGGCTTGCCGTGTTGAATTCGGGATAAGGTTTTGCATAGTGTCACGTAGTTGTTCGATAACTGTGTCGCTAGTTGGAAGTGGTGTAAGAGGATTTTCGACGAAGAACTCACCTGGTAGCTTAATGGTTTGTCCATAAACCATTTCAGCTGGTGAGCACTTCAGATCTTCTTTCACTGTTGCTCGGATTCCAAGTAATACGATTGGTATTTCCGAACTCCAATTGATTGTGTTTCCTCTGGCCATTAACGCGGCTTTGAGTTGCCGGTGGAAACGTTCGACCATGCCATTGGCTTGGGGATGGTAAGCCGTTGTACGAATACGATGTGAACCGAGCAGTTTTGTTAACTCAGCGAAAAGCTTCGACTCAAATTGCGTTCCTTGATCGGTAGTGATATTAAGGGGCACGCCAAATCGTGAAACGTAATTGTTGACAAAAGTTGTGGCAATGGTTGCAGCTGACATATTAGTCATGCAATAAGCTTCGGGCCAGCGAGTAAATCTATCGACACAAGTGAGCAAATAAGAATATCCATTAGAAGGAGGAAGTGGTCCTACTATATCTATATGGATATGTTCAAAACGAGCAGATGGTATTTGAAATTGTCCATATGATGATTTGGTATGCCGTTGGACCTTGGCACGTTGGCAGGATAAACATGACTGAGCCCAATGGCTTACGTCCTTGTTGATACTAGGCCAAAAATATCGAGCAGTAATCAATTTACGAGTAGCACGGACACCAGGATGCGAAATGTTATGTAAAGTATCGAAGATGGTTCGACGCAGTGATTGTACGATGAATGGGCGATTGTACCCAGTTGATGTTTCGCAGATAATGTCGAGGCCAGGCAATTGGAAAAGCGCCAGTTTCATTGATGAACCAGAGTGACATTCGGAACCAGAAAATAAATTCTGAAGTTCTAGGTCAGCTTTTTGAGCAATTGCGATTTTGTTTAAGTCGAATTGTGTCTCGACTGCGGCCGTTTCATTGTCTGTTGTGCGAGAGAGTGTATCTGCAACAACATTGTCATGTCCGTGAACATGCTGAATGTCCGTGGTAAATTGACTAATATAATCCAAGTGGCGAGCTTGCCTCGGATTACGTTCAGTTTTAGACTGAATTGCTCTAGTCAGTGGCTTGTGATCGGTGTAAATAGTAAACTCCCGACCTTCAACAAAATATCTGAAGTGTTTCACAGCGAGATAAATTGCGAGTAATTCCCGGTCGAATGCCGAATATTTCTTTTCAGCATCCGAAAGCTTCCTTGAGAAAAATCCCAATGGTTCCCAACACTCCTTATTATACTGTTGCAGTACTGCCCCTACAGCAGTGTTAGATGCTTCAGTAGTTAAACTTAGTTTTGAATCGCTCAGTGGATGAGCAAGCAGTGTTGTTTTCGCAAGTTCAGTCTTAAGTGACGTGAATGCTTGTTGACATTCGTCGGTCCAAGAGAAATTCTTAGATGTTTTAGGCTTACGTAGAAGTACGGCCAGGTGACTGTGAACTGGTGCGAGAATTTCAGCAAGTTTTGGTATAAATCGGTGGTAGTAATTTACCATACCGACAAACCGCTGAATGTGCTTGATTGAGGTTGGAGCTGGGAACTCCCTAATGGCATTAATTCGTTCTTCAGACGGCAGAATACCATTAGGGGTTATTTTGTGGCTAAGGAAATCAAGAGTTGATACGCCAAAGACGCATTTAGAACTGTTGATATGAACATCAAACTCAGTTAACCTGTGGAAAAGTTGTTCCAGGTGGAATTTGTGCTGTTCCTCAGATTGTGAAGCCACAAGAATATCGTCGATGTAGACGAAAACAAAGTCTAGATTTCGAACGACTTCATTCATAAAACGCTGAAACGTTTGGGCGGCATTACGCAGACCGAATGGCATTCGGGTGAATTCGAAGAGGCCAAAGGGGGTCGTTATTGCCGTTTTGAAAATGTCTTCAGGGGAAACAGGAATTAAATGATAAGCCCTAACGAGATCGATTTTTGAGAAAACTTTACATCCATGTAAATGCATGGAGAAATTTTGTATGTGGGGTATCGGGTAACGATCCGGTATTGTCACCGTATTTAATTGCCGATAATCCCCACATGGTCGCCAATCATGATCTTTTTTCTTAACCATATGTAATGGGCAAGAGACAAGAGATGCAGATGGTCTGCAAATCCCTAATTCCACCATATACTGAAATTCTGTAAATGCGGCTTTATGGCGGACTTGATCTAGTCTTCGAGGTCTTGCAACAGGCAGATGGCCTGCTGTGACAATGTGATGGACCACATTGTGTCGGACTGGCAATTTATAGTTTGGCTCTGCTGTAAGTTGAGGAAACTTTTTAAGCAGAGTGCCGTACCCGTTGGTGATAGAATAATGGATCGGAGTCGGTGTGTCGACGTGAAGCAAAACTTAAATTCAACATAATTATTCAGTTACACGCAAAATTTGTGCATATTCATGCATACAGAAAAAAATAGATTTCGTTATCTATTCTATAAAACAAATCCCATATTTACTAGTTTATACCCTTTGATTTTCAGCCAATCAAGCCCCTTTATTAAATGGAGTGTTGGGTCGAATAGGGTATTACATTTTGGGGTTTCATTCAATAGAAAATATCAATTCTTAAATCTACAATTATTTTCCTAAATGTATCATTTGTTTTTAAATGATTATTGTTTATGCAGAGAAAGTGGCTCCTGCTTAAGCGAAGTACAACCTCGATTAAATTTAATACGTTTTCATCTAAAATCAAATTTTAATTTTACTTGAATTATGAAAAACTTTGCTTTTTATAAGAATTTTCTATTAAATTTACATCGGAATACCTGCTTTATTTGAGAAAGAGTAAGATTAATTCGATATCATTCTTGCTTGAATGTAGATTATTACTAAATTCATTATAGTCTTATACGAAATATTCTTTATTACTTATAATTATTACATGGTCTTCTCAGCTGAAACATTGCACTGTTCACCTTCAACTAAATATTCCAGAATATTCTAGAATAATGTTTGTATATCTATGTATGTATCAACATTTTCAATTATTTTGTTTTCTCCAAATAGACCAAAATGTATTTTCCCAAAGATTTTAAATAATACAGGTTTCGCGGTTTTTTTAATTTAGATATTTAAAAAAAAATATTTTTTCTGAAACATCGATTGTACGACACATCTTGGGATTGCAAGGCACATGCGATATTAACAGAAACAAATTTATATAATTTTCAATAATAGTTATTTATGGTACTAGTGAGCAAAACGAGATATTATCCATGAGGGATAAGTTTATCCCGAGTGGATAATATCTCTTTGCTCACGAGTGGCATACAACGTTTTATCCACTTTTGTTGAAATAAATTTCGTAAATTAATAAGAAATAGTTCCATTTTATGTTTTCACAGTGGAGCATTGAATTTTGAAATACATTTTATCATAGTGACCGTTCTTTAAATTGTCATGGTGTACTTTAATTTAACTAATTTTTGGAATATAGTTTTTCATTCAATTTGGCTACGAATAATTTTCCAATGACTACCCAACATTTTGTTATACCAAATATAACTCACGTTGCCCCTAGCAGCGTGGGTTATACAATAACAATGGGTTATTTTACATTTTCTTTATTTGAAATCAGCATAGTTATCGGGCTATTATATATTAAAAGTGGATAAATTAATTTTTATTTTTAAACTACGATTTTAGGACGCAAGAAAATTATAACAAAACTCCGATTATAAGACGCGCTCGAACATAAGACGCTTCGAGTTTTCTTAAGCATTAAAACATAGACAAAATGCATCTTAGAAACGCTATTGCAGCTTTCCATATTAAGGTACGTTAATTTGTAGTTTTTTAGCAGTCCACTGATGATGATTGATAAATCGAAATATATGGACCAAATAATAAATTTTTTTTAAAAAACTTTGCACTTAATTTTGTAAGAATCAATTTTTTGCAATTTTTAAGCACCACTTCAACTTCCCTTCCTTTCTTTGACTTAGACTTCAAGCTAATTACCTCAACATTGTTAAAAATTATATATAAGTTTGAATCATAAATCTGTGTAGCTAGTCGAAATTTTGTGACGTAAAATTTCTTTTTGTAAACATGATTGTAAACGATCACTATTTTCTATGTTCGATAGTGTTCAAGTCTCACTTTTCAAGAATAAAAATTTACACCATTGCATTTTTCATGATTACTTTATTGCTTCATGGTATACAATGTTATCCTTGAAAAGAGAGACCAAATTTAGCCAAATTAAAATTTTTTATTTTTTTTTTCATCTGTTAGTTTGTACAGTGCTGGTAAAAAAAAATTGGGCAAACATATTTTGTTACAAATTGGAGTCTTTTTTTGCTAAAATTACAAAACTTTTGAACGCAATTGGCTTATTGTTTCATTTTAAATACATGTATGACGTAATTTTTTGAAAAAAAAAATTTACCTGCAATTTAGGGGGAAAACCCGAAAAATGCCAAAATTTTCAAAATGCGCTGATTGGAGTTAAAGTAATGGAATAAATTAAACACTTATTATTTAATTTTTTTTTTTGTTTTTTACTGATTTATAGAAATTCTATCTTTAATATTAATATTTTGTTGGACCGCCATTTGCTTTTATTACAGCGATACACCTCTGATTCATTGAATTTGATAAATTTTTAGAGATTTTAGAATTTTTAATACTACAATGTCGTCGGAACCGTTTTAAAACTTCATCGGACATAAGAGGGGATCTTGAGCGAGCAACGGGAAAGCAAATTTCAGCCAGCTTAGTGAGAAAAAAACTTGTTAAAGCTGGTTTGAAAGCACTTAAACCAGTCCACAAGCCTGAGTTCACATTACGAGTGACAAAAAAAAACGTTTGCTATGGGCCCAGGAGCATGTTTCTTGGACGCAAGAGATGTGGAATGATGTGATTTTCTCCGATGAATCAAAATTCAAGCTGCATGTTGGAGATGGAAAAATTCTCATAAGGAGAGAATCTCGCGAGAGGCTTAGCATTGGATGTCTTTTAAGACTTCCACCGAAAAATGAAGGAGTTATTGTCTCGGTATGCCTTTCTGGAAGTTAAACCGGTCGATTGTGCTTCATTAGTTCCAAAATTACAGCAGCTGTTTATCTGCAGGTCCTACATAACGAATTTGAGCCTTCTTTGTTAAAGCTTTTTTACGAGACTTGCAGATTTATTTTTCAACAGGACAACGCTCCGTGCCTTAGCGCCAAAGTTGTGATTTATTCATTTTGAATTATAGATAGAAAAATTGCCTTTCAGATAAACATAAATAATTGGCTAAAAACTTGTTTTTTTTTCTTATCTCTTCATTTAAAGGTAAAAAAGCACTTCGCAGAAAAAATATCGATGTGTTGGGCTGGCTCCCGTACAGTCCAGACTTAAATCCCATAGAAAATATTTGGTCTATAATGAAGCTAGAAATAGCAAGAAAGCGCCCAGCATCAATTCAAGCTTGAAAAAGTTTGTTAATGACGATTTGGAAATCCATGCCTTCTACGACATTGAAAAATTTATCAAATTCAATAAATCAGAGGTGTATCGCTGTAATAAAAGCAAATGGCGGTCCAACAAAATATTAATATTAAAGATAGAATTTCTATAAATCAGTAAAAAACAAAAAAAAAATTAAATAATTAGTGTTTAATTTATTCCATTACTTTAACTCCAATCAGCGTATTTTGAAAATTTTGGCATTTTTCGGGTTTTCCCCCTAAATTGCAGGTAAATTTTTTTTTTCAAAAAATTACGTCATACATGTATATAAAATGAAACAATGAGCCAATTGCTTTCAAAAGTTTTGTAATTTTAGCAAAAAAAGACTCCAATTTGTAACAAAATATGTTTGCCCAATTTTTTTTTACCAGCACTGTATATGGTACTACAACTACTGTACTGTGATTCCTCTTAATTTAAGTTTTTTCTGGTTATGTGGCTCGTGGTTCAATGTTACATATACTTAATGTGAAATTACGGCATAACGATTATACGTGTTTTACGACATATCGATTATGTGCGGTAAACGGAAATAGAAATTTCAGCAATGAATAATCAAATAAAATTAGCCACTTATTTCTATTAGACGGTTATGATAATTTCTTTACCTTTAATTTCGTTTGACTTTAAAAGACAGATATTTGATATTGATGAACTCAGAAACCGCTAAAACTATTTAATTTAATCTACAGCTGTCTTAGATTTGTTAATTCGTTATATCCAAAAATCTGTCATTCTAGTACCTACTTGATTAACATGCTGGTGGTAGCACTAGCCGGTTTTAGACAATTTAACGTATGTTGTTTATCCAAAATTTCATCCTTTGTTGCTCGCGTTTTTCCATTTCACTGTATGACTACTATAATAATTACATAAATGTAATAAATAAAAATGCAAGGTTGAGCTTATCAGTAATTGTCATTAGTTTAATCTGATATTTGATAGTTCATTAGAAAAATTTCCATTAAAAGAAAATGTTAATTTTTTAAAATGAAAATTTTTCTAGTAAAATTATAAAATTGGTTTTGTAAAAAAATCTTTATATTTATGCTCAAACTATCGTTTATATTCAAGGCACGCCGCAGCCGCTTGCTGTGATATGTATGTCCTTAAGTTGCTTCAAATAAGCATTGCTTAGTTAAATTAAAAGAAAACATAATAAAATATAAAAACATATTTTAATAAACGAGAAGAGCCTATTAAATTCTAGCAAAACTTTCTTAACTAATAACATATTTTAAATACAGTTGCTAATATTTAGCAAGCTCTATTTAAAATTATTTATTAATTTAGCAATATTTCTAAATTACAGCGACCATTTTTTGCAATAAACACACACTCGCTTAATTCTATAACGTAATGCTTTTAATAAGCAAGCCTTGCTAAACTTACGCATGCGCATCAATATTTTAAAACGGGTTTAAAACCGAAAATATTTATGATTTCAGACCTTCTTGTTCTGTTGAGTTGAGAACGTCCTAAGTGCTAGTTTGATTTTTGTGTTTTAATACATTTTTAAAGTTTCTTATTGTGGAAAAAGTGAGAATACATTTATGTAAGTATTAATTGTGTAATAAATTGTGTGTCTAAAATCTCTTTAGAATTCTCGGCGTTTCTGTTTTTTTATCCAACCGGATTATTTTTAATGTAAATCTGCAACATCAATTATGTTGTAGAAAAACGCTGTGTGTACCACCATCTTTGTGTCCTTCTTTTTGTTGAGTAGTGCGTATTTATTTTGTTGTGTATAAGTAGAAATAGTGGGGGTTTCCGAAATGCGATTTTAAATGCACATTTTGTAGAATACGAATTTTTGTGATAAATTACGTTTCATTAAAATCATAAAAATATTTAAATTCGGACCATTCAAACAATACATATTTAAAATGGACGCAAGAACTACGTCGCATGCAGCTTTTCAAATGTCACTTCGCTAAATGTGCATTTTGCATTTCGGACGCATCCAGTGTCTATTTAATTTATAGTTTTATTTGTTAAAATTGTAATGATTCAAATATAAATATTTAATTATTTCAATACGTAGTTTAAAGTGTGATGTTTTATATTTAATTAATTTGGAACAGCTTCGTCATTTCGAATAACATAAATTTGTATTTAAAATTGCAAAAATTTGGTAATAAACTAGTGACACTAAAAGCATAACTATTTTTAATATATTAACATTTAGCCTGTATTAAAACACTGAAAAACACTGCAAAAGGGCGCCTCAAAGAATTCAAAGATTCATCAAATCCGTTAAAGGCAAACGAGATAATTAATAGGTGACCTCTTTTGAAGTCAGCGAATGGCAGTAGATTAGTAAGTCATTTAAAACTAAAACGAAATTTATTTATTACAATAATTACAATTATTATATATTTTCATATCGATATTGACTTCCAAATTTTGTATCCGGGCTCAAATTTTTTCCTATTTAAAAAATGGGAAAATTTTAGTAAAAAAGCTCCCCTTACTCTTACCTAAGAAAATTAAATTTAAGGGAGTGTTTGAAGAGCTGAAGTCTCTTTCTTTCAGTCTCCGTTGGACACCGTTGAAATCAAATGGAACAACACTGCAAAAGGGCGCCTTAAATAATTTAAAGATTCATCAAAAAATACATTGAAAGCAAACGAGATGATTAACAGCTGACATCTTTTGAAATTTATTTATTACTTAAACACAATTATTATAAATTTTCAGATCGATATTGGTTTTCAAATTTTGTAACCGGACTCAAAATTTTTGCTTTTTCAAAAATGGAAAAATTTAAGTGAAAAATTCCCCTAATCTTATTTAAAAAAGTAAAATAAGGGTGTGTTTGAAGTAGTTTACTTAAATAACTTAATATTTTATGTTATATTTCTCTATACTTCCTAAGTCAAACTATATTTTGAGCTCCTAATTAATCTAATTAATTAACATTAATTCTCTCCCTATTTCCAGACTACAAAAATATCAAACTTACTACATTCATCCACTACATTTGAAAGCCTGGTAGAAGAATAACCAGCAAGAAAACATCATTTTTTTACTTTTTTTAACTTAATGCGCCACCTTACAGCTTTTATTCGGGATTATTGCTAACGGTAATCAAATTTCTGTATTAGTTTTAATAAATTCATTTAAGATTTTCAATTTGGTGAGTTTTGAAATTATTTATAGTCTTTATTATAATGCCATTATATTATAAGTATTATTGCCTTTATGATATATATATATTATATATATATATATATATATATATATATATATATATATATATATATATATATATACATTGAGTTTCTATTATCTAATTAACATATTTTCTCTCTCTATTTTTAGACTACTTCAAAATTAAAGCCTGTTATAAAAATAACTAACAAATTCAATATTTGGAAAGCATAATACACAATTCAGCAACATTGTAATCATGTTGAATTGTTTCATGTTTTCAATCATTTCAAACAACCAATATTTATGTATGACATTTAAAATATACGCATTTTATAAAGACTTCTGATGACTATATCACTCATTAAATTATAAAAATCAATGTATGCCTGGTTTTTCTAATAGTTAAAATATAGTAACTGTGGTTACATCGATTATATAAGCCTTTGTATAATCGATTATATAAACATTTGTAAAATGTAGTAGCATAATTAAAATCGTGTAGGCTTAGCAAATTTGAAATTTGACAAAAGAAAAAACAACAATTCTGTTTATATATGTCAGTTTCCAGTTATCGACTTCAATAAATCCAAAATGGATCGTTTCGGGAATAATTCTTTACAAATAATTGATGAAATGATCGAAAACAACAAGCCGGCAAATACCAAAAAAACTCACGAATATGTTTTAAGACAATTTAATCAATTTTGTAATGTGCGAAAGTACCAGTTGGATGAAAATACAACCAACGAAGAACTCGCCCTAATTCTAAAAGATTGGGCTTTCAACATGCGGAAACAAGATGGCACGGAGTATAAGGAAGGAGTAGTTAAAACAATTTGGAATATTACCGCTAAAATGGTGCACCAGAAATATTTTACGCAATTTAAGCGAACCATTGACCCATTTAAAGATGTAGTGTTTCAAGCCGCGGTAAATGCGAAAAATTCGAAAAGAAGAGTACTTCAGGCTATTCCGACGAAACGAAAAATCAGCTCAACGGCGTTAGTGGCTGATGAAATCAGCAAAATTTTGGATACATTTGACGAAAACACGCCCTCCGGTCTGCAACGTAAATTTTATCAAATTGCTGCTGTGGAACTCGCTTGGCGTGGAGGTGAATCAGTTTCGTGCCTTTTAGACTATTTTACAGATGAAAAAGATAATTTCGGGAAAGAAACTGGACGTATCGAATATAACACGGTTTTCTCTAAAACCGCCCAAGGAGGAAATCAGCGAACAGCTGAAAGTAAATGGTTAACTACAAATGCAGAAAACATAAATCATTGCCCTGTCCGATTATATAGAAAAATGATGTCGAAACGGACCAAAAGCATTAAAACTAATCGTTTATTTCTTACTGTGAATAAAGACTGGAATAAATATCCGGATAGTTGCTGGTACAAAAATATTCCGCTCGGAGTAAACGAACTCAGTAAATGGACAAAACAAGGTGCAGCATCTATAGGAATAGACACAAAAAGAGTAAAAATAACCAACCACTCGAATAGGTCAACCGCTGTTAGCGAATTATCAAGTGCTGGCACAAGCGTTCAGGAAATAATAAAAATTACAGGCCACACCTCAGCCAATTCCATTCAACCATACCTTCAACTAAACGAAAAACATCACAACAGCATAATTTCAAATTTAAGGAAAGATACAACCTTAATTAAAGAAGAACCGCCTTCTTCCGTAGAAGAACCGTCTTCTTCCTTAAAAGAACCGTCTTCTTCCTTAAAGGAACCGTCTTCTCAACCGTCTAATGCAGCAACAAATATCTATAATAATTGTACATTTATTTATAATTATTAAAATTGTAACTTTTCTATTTAAATTTATGGTTTTCTTTATTCAAGATATAGTCTCCTGTATACCACACGACAATGGATAATTTTCTCTTATTTCGACGTATTGCCTTTGCAAAACACCACTCGACCTTCGGTCTCGTGGTGTTTCAGGCAATACGTCTCGTATAATCGAAAATTTTCGATCGTCTTGTGGTATAACATACGAATATAAATGTCAATCTAGTTTTCCATCAGTGTTTAAAAATATATCATCATTCAAGCGACATTTAATCAAGAACCACGAGAATGAAAATAATACCTTTCCGACAAATTCGACAATACCATTGATGTCTGAATCCAAAAATAATTGTGAGTTTACTGAGGTGCACAACCTTAATAATTCCAAAAAGGTTTTACAAGAAAATAATATTAACACAGAGCAATTTAAAAAAAAAATAAAAGACTCAGTGTTGGATTTTGTTACAAAAATGTCTAGTAATAGTAATTTTACAAATACGCTACTTGAAACTATGCTAAACCATTTGGCAAAAGGCGTCTGTTCTAAAATTGATGAAGATGCTGATATCTGAAATAAAAATCTTTAGTTAAAATAAATTCCAATAGTAATATACATAATTTTATACATAACCTTGAAATTGTAGTTGGCACATCATAACGTAAATTCTAATTTCCTTTGAGCTGTAACCTAAAAATTGAATCAAAACAAAACTTATTAAAGTATTTATATTATTACAAAATATTTAAAATGTATTAGAATACTTATCTTAGCAATTTATTTTATGTACATGTGTATTTAAAACACTTAAAATTGTATTTGGTTAAATAAAACTCTTTGTTGACATTATATTAATGACAGATCGAAACATAGACCTCCAACTGATAATGAGAAAAAAAAACATAGACCTAAAATTAATAATGAGTGCGTTTGATACTCTATTACATTAGCTCAATAATTTAAGAATGGCCATCTACAATAAATAGTTATAAGTATTATATAAAATTTAAGTTGTACCAAAAAATGAAATAAATGTTCTTCTCTCACCAACTCTTGAAGTGTTAACAAGTAAAAAGAAAAATTTAATTAAATAAAAAAAATTGTTACCAAAAAACCAAAAAGCCAACTTGAGTTAATTTGTTCATTATAAGATTATACGTTGATTTAACAACGTTTTGGTATACAAAAAAACAGCGTCTTTAAAGTGATATTTACTGGATGGCACAAAATGTATAAAACCAGCGCTCATTTAAAAAAAAACTTTATTATAATTGAGGCTTTATTACTATAATATAATATTACTATAACTGTGGCGGTCATTATCATTCACCACCACAATATATTAACTCGTACAACAATTATTGTGAATTCAAAATTATAAAACTAAAATATTTTTCCTGACCGCAGCACTGCAATGCGCTCAATAGCAAAAATTTCTATTCAATTGGTTTGCGCACCGGCTATTATAGCACATGCTATATTTATAACATTGCCGTCAATAAAAACAAATCCAACTTCACGCACCAAAAAAAAAAACAAAAACTCGTTTTGGCTTTTCGTTTCATTTTTTTGTTTTTCCAAAATCAGTCTTTTACTAAATTTCAAACAAAAAATACTAAACAAAAATCGCGGCGTAACCAAAGTAAAATGGTGGTGAAATTAATTAATATTTAATTGATTAATAAATATATTTTAATGAATTAAAATGAAATCAATGTGATTTAACTCAAATAATATTTAATTGATTAATATGTAATTATATTTTAATGAATTAAAATTAAATAAAAAATTAAATAAATGTAATTAAGAATAAAAATTAAATAAATGTAAATTAAATAAATTAATTGTGTTTCGCTGCAAAAATAACCTAAGCGTTAAAGTGGTGACCTCGACGTCCCTTTTTAGGGCCCCAAATAGAAACAAATAAAAAAACAGTTTAAAGTTAAGCGAATTAAGTGAAACCAACAAAAATAAAAAAAACAGTGAATACAAAAACAGCGAAAAATAGATAACGGCGAAACGTGCACATACAAAAAAACAAAGTGCTTACCAAAATATACAACCGTCAAGTACAACGGGTAAAACGGATAAATACATAAAAAAAGGGAGACAGAGACAACGAAACACGTACACAGACGTGTCAACATAGTCACCGTTACACGGAAGTGTACCGGGCGACCAACGTGGGAGCAACTCAGCGTGGGAGCAACTCAACGAGGGAGCAACACTCCGAGCAACAAAAAACCGCAAGTTAAACGCAAAAAACATTTTTTTGGATTCGAAAAATAAAAATTTTTTTATATTGCGTTTTACTATTACATTGCATATTTTAATACTATATTAACTACATTTCTTACTACATACATATTATTATTATATTCATCAACAAATTTCGCCTGTAAATTATTCTAATTTCACCACCAGTCGCGTAATAAATTCCCTCTGGTAAAAAGGAAAAACTCGTTTTCCACTTATTGTGTAGATTCTTATCTCATCGAAAAATATTTTTATTTTCAATATTTTTTTTTTTTTTTTTTTTTTTACGGGAAAATACGGTAACCATATTCCTTTTGTTTTTGCTTATTTTTCATCTTATTTTGGTATTATTGGTTGTTCTCACAAATTATACAAATTACAAGGTAACCATTCCGAATTATAATTATTTTCCGTAATTATCATTATTTTTTTTTTTTTTGGTATTTTTAAATTTCAACGGACCCCCCAATTGGAAGGACAATTCGGATATAGGCCACCCCAATTCGGGGGTATTCCGACGGCCACAGTGCCCCTTATCACTTTATTTTTTTTTTGTATATGGTATTCATTCCGCTTATTTTTTTAATTATTTTTTTTCTCTCGCTTTCTATATTTGGTTCCTAAGTGACAGGGTGACCATTCCAAAAATATTTTTTTCACACAATCGATTTTTTTTAACAAACAAAATTTTTTGTTTTGGGACATCCATGGTCGAGCAAGATCTGAATTAATTATTGTATAGTGCAAGCCCAGTAACGAGCTGAGGTAGCCTCAAATAATTAGACTGCAACCATTACAACCAAATTTCGTGAAAAATAAAAAAAGTGAAGTGATCGGAACTAAAAATGAGCAACGACAACAACGCCACACCTAAGCCTGAAGACATGGATGCTACCAATGCGGGTGCTCCTGCTTTCGAAGTCGCAACATCTCATTCGAGATTACAGCTGCAACCATTCTGGCCTCATGCGTCAAACACATGGTTCCAACTGGCCGAAATTCAATTCGGCCTGCAATCAATAAAATCGGAAAAACAGATGTTTGCACACACATTAGCTACCCTAACCCCGGAGACGTGCGACACCATCTCCGATTTCTTAGCAAACCCTCCAACAGAAAATCACTACACCAAACTAAAGGCCATTCTGTTGGACCGACTAGCGCCATCATCCGAGAGCCAGTTAGAAGCCTTACTAACCAAGACACAATTAGGGGACCGCAAACCATCCGATGCTCTGCGTCAAATACGCACTCTGGCCGGCCAAAATTTTTCCGATACCATCGTCAAATCATTTTGGATTCGAAAGATGCCGCAAATTATAAAAATAGCTCTTGTTGCTCAGCCGGAGACAATCCCTATAGACACTCTTGCTCGTACAGCAGACAAGATGTACGAAGTAATTAACACAGGCCAGCAGCATCCCAATATCAGCCAACTCAATACTAATCATCAGTTCAGACCAGAATTGCGCAACGACTCAAACCGTGGTAGAGGTCGTGGTTCCCCGGCTCCCAGTACATCGCTTGAGGATCGAATGACACGACTCGAGTCAAGGCTCGAAGGTATGTTCCGAAGCCGTAGCCGATCGCGGGGACGACGATCCAATTCAAAAAATCGCTCACATAGCCCCAGCAACAATAACAACCAACAAGGTAAATGCTGGTACCACGCTAGGTTTGGTTCGGCAGCCCATAAGTGCATCCCGCCATGCACATTCAAAAAATCGCAACAATCGACGTCTGGCGATTCTGGCTCACACATGGAGATTGAAAACCAAAAAAACGAATTCACAACCAGGTAGAGACTTGCACGTCAAATACGTCGTAACAATTATTCATGTCTCCCACACCTTACACAACCACACATCCCTATACGTCTCGTTTGTTCGTTTATGATCGAACAAACAAAATAACCTACCTAATAGACACTGGCGCTGACCTTTCGGTTATTCCAGCTAATTATTGTAAACAAGCTTTTTCAGTTTACAATCGCAACTCCGATCTAATCTTGTCGGCTGCCAATGGCACAACCATCCACACTTACGGCACAAAATTGCTTCAAGTGGATATCGGACTCAAAAGAACCTTCACGCATGCCTTTACCTTAGCTGCGGTGAATCGTCCGATTATTGGCGTCGACTTTTTGACTAAATTTGGCCTCCTTGTCGACCTCAAAGGGAAACGGCTGGTTGATTCAGCGACTCAGCTGTCAATCAATGCCTCCATGGTTCAATCCAATTCACTTACACCGAAACATTTCCCAATCGACAATAGCTACGGCACTCTGCTTAAGCAATTCCCTTCTCTAATAGCAGAGCCAAACTATAACTTGCCAGTCAAACACAACGTGGTCCACCATATCGTCACATCTGGTCATTTGCCTGTGTCACGACCACGCCGATTAGATCAGATCCGCCATAAAGCCGCTTTTACAGAATTCCAGCATATGGTGGAATTAGGAATTTGCAGGCCATCTGCATCCTCTGTCTCTTGCCCTCTACATATGGTGAAAAAGAAAGATCACGATTGGCGACCCTGTGGGGATTATCGCCGATTAAATACGGTCACAACACCTGACCGATATCCGATACCTCACATCCAAAACTTCTCCATGCACTTGCATGGATGCAACATATTTTCAAAAATCGATCTTGTCAGAGCATACCACCTCATTCCCATCGCACCCGAAGATGTTCATAAAACGGCAATCACGACCCCCTTTGGCCTATTCGAATTTACCCGGATGCCATTCGGTCTTCGCAATGCTGCCCAAACATTTCAACGTTTTATGAACACAGTCGTCCAAGACCTGGACTTTGTCTTTGTCTACATCGACGACATTCTTGTGGCTTCCCAATCTGAGGAGCAACACAAACTCCACTTGGAACAACTTTTCCACAAGTTAACTGAGTTTGATGTTCATATCAAGACCGCAAAATGCGTCTTTGGCGTATCCTCTCTTGACTTCCTCAGCCATAAGATCACCCGTAATGGTATTCTGCCGTCCGAAGAACGAATTAACGCCATTAGGGAATTCCCAGCTCCAACTAGCATCAAGCATATTCAGCGTTTTGTCGGCATGGTAAACTACTACCACCGATTTATACCAAAACTCGCTGAAATTCTCGCTCCAATTCATAGCCACCTGGCAGAGCTATTACGTAAGCCCAAAACACCCAAGAACTTCTCTTGGCCCGACGAATGTCAACAAGCATTCACGTCGCTTAAGGCTGAATTAGCGAAAACAACACTTCTGTGCCATCCACTAGGCGATTCAAAGCTTAGCATAACCACCGACGCGTCAAATACTGCGGTCGGCGCTGTACTACAACAGTACAATAACAAGTGTTGGGAGCCCCTGGGATTCTTCTCCAAGAAACTATCGGATGCCGAAAAGAAATATTCTGCATTCGATCGGGAATTACTCGCAATCTATCTGGCAGTCAAACACTTCAGATATTTTGTCGAAGGTCGGGAATTCACTATATACACCGACCATAAACCTCTGACGAGAGCAATTCAGTCTAAAACTGAACGCAATCCAAGGCAATCTCGCCATTTGGATTTTATAAGTCAGTTTACCACGGACATCCAGCATGTTCATGGGTGTGATAATGTGGTTGCGGATACACTATCCCGCACAACCGACAACGAACAGGCAGCGGTCGAGACTTACTTCGACTGTCACACTATTTGCAAAGCTCAAAAGGATGACCTAGAACTTCAGAATTTACTTTCTGGTTCCGAATGTCACTCCGGTTCATCATGGCAACTGGATCTTTTGAAACTACCTGGCCTGGAAATTTATTGCGAAACATCCACTGGGTACAATCGCCCATACATCGCAGAACCACTACGTCGAACTATTTTCGACACTTTACACAACATTTCACATCCTGGCGTCCGTGCTACTCGAAAATTGATTTCTGCTCGCTACTTTTGGCCCAGTATGAACAAAGACGTGAGCCAATGGGCTCAGTCGTGTTTATCCTGCCAACGTGCTAAAGTCCAAAGGCACACAATTTCACCACGCGGACAATTCGACATTCCACCTGGTCGTTTTGAGCACATCCATATAGATATAGTAGGACCACTTCCTCATTCTAATGGATATACCTATCTCTTGACTTGTGTCGATCGTTTCACTCGCTGGCCAGAAGCTTACTGCATGACTAACATGACAGCCGCAACCGTTGCCACTACCTTTGTACACAATTACGTATCGCGATTCGGCGTACCCCTTCACATTACAACTGATCAGCGATCGCAATTCGAGTCCAAGCTTTTTACTGAGTTAACACAACTCCTCGGATCAAACCGCATACGTACAACGGCTTACCATCCACAAGCCAATGGCATGGTTGAACGATTTCATCGTCAACTCAAAGCTGCTCTCATGGCCCGAGCTAATACAATGCACTGGAGTTCGGAAGTTCCCATCATTTTACTTGGTATCCGAGCTACCGTAAAGGAAGATTTGAAGTGCTCTCCAGCTGAAATGGTTTATGGGCAAACCATTAAGCTACCTGGTGAATTCTTCATCGAAAATCCTCCTTTACCTTTACCAACCAGCGACACAGTCATCGACCAACTGCGACAAACCATGCAAAACCTTGTGCTAACATCCACTCGTCCATCAAAACAAGACGACATATTTGTTCCAAAATCACTGGCCAACTGTGATTTTGTATTCATTAGAACAGACAAAGTTCGCACGGGTTTTTCTCCTCCCTACGAAGGTCCGTACAAAGTTATACGTCGACTTCGCAAGCAATTCACCGTGTCGGTTAATGGAAAGAATCAAACCATTTCAATCGACCGGCTCAAACCTTCATACGGGATACTTTGTTCAGCTGATCAAAATTCAGTTCCTCGCCCACACAAAACTGTCCGTATTGCCGAATGACATTTTCATTCTCGGAGGGGTAAATTCACTTGCAGGGGAGTCTTGTGGCGGTCATTATCATTCACCACCACAATATATTAACTCGTACAACAATTATTGTGAATTCAAAATTATAAAACTAAAATATTTTTCCTGACCGCAGCACTGCAATGCGCTCAATAGCAAAAATTTCTATTCAATTGGTTTGCGCACCGGCTATTATAGCACATGCTATATTTATAACATTGCCGTCAATAAAAACAAATCCAACTTCACGCACCAAAAAAAAAACAAAAACTCGTTTTGGCTTTTCGTTTCATTTTTTTGTTTTTCCAAAATCAGTCTTTTACTAAATTTCAAACAAAAAATACTAAACAAAAATCGCGGCGTAACCAAAGTAAAATGGTGGTGAAATTAATTAATATTTAATTGATTAATAAATATATTTTAATGAATTAAAATGAAATAAATGTGATTTAACTCAAATAATATTTAATTGATTAATAATTATATTTTAATGAATTAAAATTAAATAAAAAATTAAATAAATGTAATTAAGAATAAAAATTAAATAAATGTAAATTAAATAAATTAATTGTGTTTCGCTGCAAAAATAACCTAAGCGTTAAATAACTATTATTATAATTAGATTAATTTTATATTTATATTATTATAACATTATATTACCAAATATTTTATTATTATTAATATTATAGTAATGTCTATTGATTTTAAATTAATTATTATTTTATATAAATTGAATTTGAATTAAAAACGAAATATACTGTTTTAAAAATTATAATATGCATTTTTATTACTACCTAATTCTCATACTACAAAATACTCATTTCCCAAAAATAAATATTTTCTTAGTACATATTTGACATATCAAATCAATTATAATTGAATTAAGAAAAAGTTTGCTTTTGATAATAATTTGCTATTAAATTTAAATCGGAATATTTGCTTTATTTGAGAAAGTGTAAGATTAATTTAATACACCTTCATCTAAAATCTAATTTTAATTTTACTTGAATTAAGAAATAATTTGCTTTTGATAAGGATTCCTATTAAATTTAAATCAGAATACTTGTTTTATTTGAGAAAGGGCAAGATTAATTTAATATCATTTTTGCTTGAATCTAGATAACCCATATTCTATGTTCAAGTAAAAATGATATCGAATTAATCTTACTCTTTCTCAAATAAAGCAAGTATTCCGATGTAAATTTAATAGAAAATTCTTATAAAAAGCAAATTATTTCTTAATTCAAGTAAAATTAAAATTTTATTTTAGATGAGGATGTATTAAATTTAATCGAAATTGTACTTCGCTTAAGCAAGAGCCACATTCTTGGCATAAACAATAACCATTAAAAAATAAATGATAAATTTAGCAAAATAATTCTAGATTTAAGAAATGATATCTTCCATTGAATTTAAAATTAGTTTCTTAAAAGAAGAAAAACGAAAATGTATTATATTATTCGACCCATTTTTCCATTTAATCAAGGGGCTTGATTAGCTGAAAATCAAGGGGTAAAAATTATTAAATATAGCAAGTTTTGTTTAATAATAGCAACCTTTTTTTTCTGTGTCAGATGTAAATGCTTTGGAGAAAGTTAACATTGTTTCACATTCCACCGAAGATTGTTCAACTATTACTAATACGTGCACGATTGCTGCTTCGCGTGGATACGACATTAGAGAGAAGTTTGCAAATTGGTGCATACATGAGGGTGATGTCACGTTTCAGTATGATATGATTTCAATAAAAAAACTAAAATTTTTATTATTATAAATAATATAATTTAATTCATTTTAATTATTTCATAATTAATTCATTTTTCATTTTAATTAAAATATTTAAAAATACCTATAACAAAAATAATTTATTTTTTAATCCGAAAAACCAAGTGTATTCAGCAGATTTATTCACAAATCGACTTCGTAATACTCCACTTCTTCCAGTGCACGCAAGCATTTTTTTTGTAGTTGTAATTTTTAAATTCAGTTAAATGTGCAGATTGACGAGCCAGCGAAATAAAAAATTGTTCTAGTGGTGGTGGCGATGGTGGTAGTCGAGGAGGATCAACATTTAATGAGCTTATAGCATCGAAGATTTTTTCCCCCATGTCCTTTTTCCTGCGTCGAGTTTTTTTGGTAGGCGGTGGTGAATTCGTTTGTGGTCTTTCTACGTCACACTGTTCGGCAATTTCAATGATATCATCCAAACTGGATTGGTCGGTTAAATTTTGTGAATTTTTCTCATTGGTGTAGTTGCTTATTGTGCTGAAATATATTTTAATGTAATTTTTGAAATTTAAATTTGTCAACGATAGACGAAATAATATTTAAGTACTCGAAATTTGATTAAATGTGCTGATTTATTGATGATTAATGATTAAATTGTAAACTTTTGTAGTGTTTCCATTATTTAGTATTACATTTAAATATTTTACTGGATTTTCCCAAAACTTTGGAAATTTCTTCCCAACTTTCATTTTTCTTATTTTTATCTTTATATTCACTCATTCTTTTATTGTAAAGGCAAGGATGTGCTTCTACCTCTATAATTAATTTTACCTCAAATTCTTCCTGAAATATATTTTTGTTAATGTTAATCAATTTATATAAATAAATTTTAGTAAAATTTTTATACAAATATAATATTCTTACCGTATTCATTTTAAATTATTATTATACACATATAACAGAAAACGGCATTTATTTGAAACTGAAAACAAAAGCAAAGCCGACAAAAAAATCTGGTGAGAAATGATGGGTTCGTAAAACAGCAAAAATCCGTTCTTTAGCCGACAAAAGTTATACCATTCAAAATTTTGACGGAGGGATTTTATTTTGACGGCCGGCAAAATATATCATTGGGTTTTTTTGAATGAAATTGTATTAATTTTACTAAAAATTTCCCTGAATGTAATAGTTACCATCAATTCAAACATTTTTTCTAACAATTATTATGTTGAAAATTTTCTCTTTTTGTCAAAAAATGGATTTGACGGTTTCAAATGCAGGTTTGCTGTTTGTGCATGGGGTATCGCCTTTACCTATTACTCAAAACTAAAGAAGCATGCAAACTCGTTCTACATAATCGTCCTAAGTTATTCCTATGTATTTTGATATGGGTGGTTTATCTGGAACCTTTAACAGTATTAAGATAAGTCATATTCAGAAGACGAGAGCTTTTAAACATAAGGAAATAAGACAAACGTAATCAGGTCGAATATAGAATCCGCGGTAGCGAATCATTATTTTCAAATAATAGTTTAATAGAAATTTATGCATTTCTTCACATTTGAGATGAGGTTTGTAGTCGTTTACAGCTGACGCATAAACAATCAGTCACATGCATGATTCATAATATTAATTAAGTCAATTACTGTATTGATAAGGTAACATACAGACAACACCTTTAACATATTAAATGGAATTTCATTTTTTTTTCTTCATTTTTTTACTCTAAAGGTGCTATTCCATGAGAAAATTTTACTGAATAGTAAAATTAAAGGAAGAAAAAAATATATATTTGCTAGATGGGGGAATGAACCAAAAAACCGAATCAGTAAAAAAATATTTGTGTCTATAGTTGTGACATTCCTCTAAAAAGTATCAAATGAATCTGTATTCATACTTGTAACTACTTCGAGGTGTGTTGCCTTGATAGAAAGACATACAAATATCGCCAAGTATGCCTTCTCAAGTGGAGCATTTCGTCGATTACTTGTTTTAATCATAATCGGACCAGCATAATCGATACCACAATTCTGAAATGGACGTGTTTGCAAAACTCGTTCTACTGGTAGATTTCCTATTTTGGGCCTCAATGTGGCACCACGATGTCGAATACAAGTAACGCAGTGATTGATGTACCGTTTGACGGTACGACGACCATCAAGCATCCAATATCGTTGTCTCATCGTATTTAATACTAATTTAAGCCCCCCCATGTAGTAGTGCATGATGTATCTATTTTATAATTAGTTCATTAATGCGATGGTTCTTCGGTAATATGATTGGGTGTCTTGCCGAATATCGTAATTCGGAATGTCGCAAGCGACCACCAACACGAAGTATATCCTTTTCATCAATAAACGGATCTAATGTCAGTAACTTGGAAGTATTACTAACGTGACCATTTTTCCGTAATTCTGCTATATCCTGAGTAAAATTATGATGCTGTACGAGTTTATAAATAATTACTTTTGCTCTCAGTAATTCATAAAGTTGTATCAGTCCATTTATTTTATTGCTGCCAATGAATGATCTTCTTCCAAACCGTAGTACATAAACCAAAATTCTTTTCAGCTTACAAAATGATAAGCTTGACATGAATAGTCGTGTGAGAGGATCCCGTTGCGTATGTTGAATTGCGAACATTTGTGTTCTTTGCTCTAATAGTTCTGGGTTAAATTTTGGAATTGGTTCTGGTGGTTCTTCTGGCCACCAACTATCATCCATTTCCAACCATTTTGGTCCCTTCCACCACAATCGTTCCGTGCATATTTTCTGTGGTGGCATACCTCAAGTTATCATATCAGCCGGATTTTGCTTTGAGGGAACATAACTCCATTGATGTCGTGGAACAATATCTAATATGTAAGATGTGCGATTGGCAATAAAAGACTTCCAACGTCGGGGAATATCGGACAACCATTTCAACACCGTCGTAGAATCAGTCCAGGCGAAAATTTGTACACGATCTTCCGGAAACAATTCCGCTTGGACAAAATTCACTAGTTTTACCAACACATAAGCTCCTCATAGCTCCAATCTCGGCAAACTGATTTGCTTTATTGGTGCCACTTTTCCCTTGGCACATATTAAATTCGTCGTAATTTTTCCATTTGAATCACTAGCGCGTACGTATACAGCACATCCGTATGCTTTTTCAGATGCATCACAGAACGCATGTAATTGAATCGAATTAGTAACTGTGGATTTGTGGTAGCACCGTGGAATTTCAATTTGATTTAAATGACGTATAATTAAGTGACGTATTGGATAGTGGGGAATCCCAATCCAGTTTTAATACCCAAAACTTTTCAAGTATAATTTTAGACACCATAATAACGGGAGTTATCCATCCCAAAGGATCATATACCCGTGACGTATCGGACAATACCTTGCGTTTAGTCCATGTGATGATTTCCTTGAGTTGTACCTTAAATGAGAATGTGTCTGTCCGTGAATTCCACAATATGCCTAGGGTTTTAGCATTTCTTTCTTCTTCTATTAATTTTGGATTTAGCTCGATGTCCTTAGCATCAAATGAATCGAGAACTATTTGTGAATTGGATCGCCATTTACGTAAGTGAAGCCCTCTTTTTTGAGTATTAATGTGATTTCTTCTTTTAATCGAAGTGCTTCCTCGTCTGAATTTGCGCCTGATAGCAAATCATCCATGTAGAAATCGTGTGATATTGCGTTCGATGCTGATGGGAACTGATTTGAATGTACATCTGCAATTCGCTTTAGCGTTCGGATAGCGAGATATGGTGACCAATTCAACCCATAGGTAACCGTTTGAAGCTGATACACCTGGAAATCGTGATGGACATTATCTCACCACAGCACCAGTTGATAATCTGCACCGTCCTTATGTACCATTATTTGCCGGTACATCTTTTCTACATCGGCGACGAATACGATTTGATGTTTTCGAAAACGTAAGAGAATCGTTACTAAATCATTTTGTAATTTGGTTCCGGTATACATAACATCGTTTAAAGAATTCATCGTACTGGTTTTGCAGGATGCATCAAATACTACACGTAGCCGAGTAGTTGTGCTTTCTTTGTAGATCGCATGGTGCGGAATGAAATATCGTTTGTTGTTATCCTCTGGAATATTGCACCATGCTAGCCGTGTCATATGGTTCATGGTAATATATTCAGTCATGAAATCAATATATTGTGCTTTCAATTCCGGATCCTGGTGAAATTTGCGTTCCATTGATAATAATCGTCTTTTGGCATTGTTGTACGAATCACCAAGATGTTCTCGTTCTTCTTTAAAAGGTAACCTCACCTGAATACGAACACTCGTTGTAGTTACAGTAGTATTATTATAAAACGTTTCACAAAACTGCTCCTCTCTAGTTGGTTGTACTCGAGTTTGTAAATCCTCGATTTCCCAAAATCTTCGTAATAAATTCTTTAATTCGTCATGATTGAATTCTCCAGTCGATTCATTAGTAGATATATAGCAGTTGGTTTGTGGGATATTTGATGTAACGTTACCAGCGACTAACCAACCAAATTGCGATTCTTGAAGCGGTGGTAGATGTGGTACGTGTAACTGTTTGTGTCCAATGATTTCAAAGAAAAATTCGATTCCAATTAGGACATCAACCTGTCCTGGCTGATAAAACAATGGGTCTGCTAGTCCAAGTGTAGCATACTGATTTTGTTGAGGGACAGAAATCAGACTGTCTGGTAACTTGGCACCGATGGACTTTAATATTAAGGCGTTGACGACTATAGTGGAAAGAGGATTTACACGCGATTGTATGCAAAGTGTCGTTCTGATCTTTGTGATACCCGCAGGTACTGCTACTAAACCGCAAATATGAACATTAGATTTTTCACGTAATAGGCCTAAGTAGGCGTTGCACGAATGCTTCTGATACAAAAGATGATTGGGATCCTGAATCCAATAAAACGCGTGCTGGCATGTATTCTCCACTGCGTGACCGTATCCGAATTATAGCAGTAGGTAAGATGGTTTGAGCAATCGATTGTTGCTGCATATATGACTGGGTTGTTACATTTGGATGATTTGTCGCGTTTGATGAACTTGTTTGTGTCTGATCAGGTGGTGTGTGATAACGGATTGTGTGGTCGATGTTGATAATGGATCGCTGGTTGCTTGGCAATTCAATTTGAATTGATCGATTAATGCTGCGTTAGCCACTGTTTTTGAATGTGAAGCAGATTCCGTGTGTGGATGCAGCAATGAATGATTTCGTCTTTGACAAAAGCAAGACGTCTTAGATAAACACTGGGTAACAATATGCCCCTTTCGAAAGCAATTATGGCATAAACGCTGTTCGTTGGCTAGTCTAATTCGCGCCTCTAAGCTACTGTTCCGAAATGATGGACACTTGTAAAGTAGATGATCACCCGCGCATGCGTAGCAACTGGTTCTTGGCGCGGATTGTGTTGGCAATGATTGTTCGACTAGAAATGACTTTGTTGATTGAGCCGGATAATTTTTCCTTTCTTGGATGTTACAGGACTCCAATGTATCGCAACGAATGTTCAAAAATTCTAAAAATTCGCTAAATGTAGGATGCGCCTTGTCTACAGAATCTCTGGCCGATAGCTGTTTCGTGTCGTTATCGACCTTTTGTAATAACAGATGTATCAGCTAGGGATTACGCGATTCTTCTTCTGTACCAATGCTTCTAAGAGCACGCACGATTTCATCAGAATGGTCGTATAGCCTACGTAGATCCTTGTAGCTTGCTATTTTACATGCGCGTTGATCGAGAAACGATTGAATAAAGTTAGATACAATTGGCTTCGGCTTATTATATCTGGTTTCTAACTTTTGCCACGCTTCTTCATAATTGTCGTCTGTAGTGGTTATGTGCCGAATTAACCCAGCTGCCTCTCCACGCAATAAACTTTTCAACTGTTGCAATTTTTGAGAACCCTTTAAATGTGGATGATTATGAACCGCATTAACATAGAGATCTCTAAATGACGGCCACATTTTGTAGTCACCACTAAAAGCTTCTACATTGATTTTGGGTAGTTTCACGGTTGATGTGGTATTTAAATTTTCGTAAAACTCTTCTGTTGCATCACAAATGTTTCTAACGTCTCATTTAATTCTTCACCCGTTTTAGCTTTGGATCGTGCTACCCCTGTCCGCTTGACTAATGCATCGTCTAATAATGCTCTTGCTTCATAATATTGGTCATCAATTGTTGCAACCATTGATTGATACTCCGGAAACTCCGCAAGGGCAACTTCTAGCTCGTTGAATTGATCATAATGCTTTTCTAGATGCAACAAACGTGGTCGAATAGCGTTCTCTGTTGTGGAATCATCTATTCTTTTAGAGAAAGTCAAAATGGCGTCGATTTGACTTATCGTGCGATTTCTCAATCTAATCGTACGGTCCATCCCGTTATCTATTTTTACTGTTAATCACGTTTTTTGTTATTCCACCAAAAATATTTCGTTTATATCCCGGGTTTCGGCACCATTAAATATGTTTAAGAACATATAATAAACTTAATTCACAATTTTCTTACCTTATTTTTCTTTTAGTTATTAGTTCTCACAACGAAAAAATGTTTAAGAAAAATTAGATGACAAACAGTATTTCTGTATTTATTTGTTTTATTATCACAATGAAATATTTAGTAAATATACAAACTCCGTTCACAAACTGATTATTTTGTTTTTGTTAATTAACGGTTATCACAACACCATGTACTTATTAAAAAAGATAAAGAATAAAAAATTGAAATATCTTGATCAGACACACCTGAGAGTATTTTTCAGAGTAGTGATTATTACAAATTTTCAATTATACTATTTTTTAACAATGACATCTAACTTTTGAAGTGCTTATTTTACTATCGTTTTGGTACAACATTTATTCACGGTTATCGTCAAATCTACTACATAATGATTTCTCTTTTTGAGACCTGTCAAATTTTAATGTAAACAAAAAACATTTTTGGAAATATAAGGTTAAAGGTAAGTTATATAATGCAATTATAATTAATTAATAATAAATTTAAATATAATTATAATTTTAGGTGAATTAATAATCAACATAGACATAATATTTTATACGAAATCATAGCTGAGGAGCTGGATATGATGATCAGCTGGGATAATTCAGATAAGTGTTTACGTATAATTTTATTTTGTTGCGACGATTCTTTGTGTTGTTTTTGTTTTTCTTTTCAGGAACTTGTGTAGTATGCATTACTGGATCAATCTCTAACACAGCAGACATATTTATAGAAAGCAATAGTGAGAGCTGTGACACCAACGCATTATCTAACTACTATAGTCATTTTGGAAATTATGAATTTGATATTACCTGTGAATCAACCTCATCAACACCAATTACTCCCACCCCAGCTCAGCAAGACAACAATCTCGGTATAATCCAATTTCTTCTAATATTTTGTGTACATTTTAATTAATCAATTTCATATTTCAGAAATAATAATTGACGCTGTCAGGGCCCGACCAGCCATTTCGAACATTCGGGATGAAAAATATAAGGACAAGAATGTCAGGATAAGGCTGTGGGATGAAATTACCCGAGAATCAAGTAATGATTTATATTTGATTACTTTATATTTTATAGAAAAATTTACAAATGTTTTTAATTTTAAAGATTTTGAAGTCAACCCTAGTAAAATTGCGCTCTGTAGAAAACAATGGGATACCGCAAAGGCAACATACGTTCGGTCCACAAAAAACGCTCTAAGTGGCTCAAAAGATTGATTTATCTTAGACGATACTACAGAGCCCAGAAGGTAGATATGTTAAAACTATAAATTAATCTTAATCATTAATTTTTGAATGTCTTTTTTTTTTAGATAATTTTAAGAATTTTTTAGCTTTTTTAATAATAAATAAAAAAATTTTCGTCCTTACAAGGAAAACAAATCTTAAAATTATAAATTAATCCAGCCCTATTTTTCTTGTTCTAGATCAATAGAACTAGGTGGAGTTCCTGTGGAGGATAGTTCAAGTCCTAAGCCATTATTAAGCAGCAGCAGAAAGAGTAAGTGTAGATAATATTGCATTATATAAGATAATGGTAAAAAATTGAGAATTCAAAATACATTTTTATTAATATTTTTTGCAAGGAACGGCTACAAAACTTGATTCATACTTAGAGGAATCTTTACAGATAAAACGGCGCTACGTGGAAGCGGTAGAAAAAATGCAACCATCTGCCGCTTCAACAGCTAATATTCCTTCTCCAAACTCAAAGATGTGGGGATTGATGGGTTTTTGGCGCAGCTGAAGCCATACCTCACTGGATTGCGCACATTTTTGCGAATTCAAGCACAACAAGGGATTTTGAATGTGTTCTCCGACGTATGGAAAATCCAGGTATATAAAATATTTGTTCCAATTTTATTTATCCTTAATTAAATTTTTTTGGTTTTGCAGGAAAATAAAAAGAATTAAATTTTAATAAATTATTTTTATTTGTTTTTTGAAAAAGACTGATATTGGTATTATTTATTTTTATATTGAATTTAAAATTTATTGTTTATTATTTTTTTTATTGAATATTACTACTGTTACGAGGTCGTTCCAATTTGGAGTGAAAATATTATTGGCGAAGCAACCTACTATTTTAGTATTGAGATATAACCGGACCATGTACTGTACTGATTTTTTTTTGCGACTGTACAGACTGGAGTATTAGTGCAAGGGTAATGGTAAGCTATTGTTTGACGAATGCAATTTTTTTTATGATGATCGAGATGTTTTTTTTTGGAAAAAACAACGAAAAAATAATAACGCGAGAGACGGGCAGTTAATTAAGTGATTTCAATCGATAAGCTGGAAATGAAAATCAAGACCAAATTAATCAAGAAACAAATCCAGTTTCGATAAAGAAATAAAATTGGTTGAAAATATAAATGGTAGCTTAAATAATAGTTTAAATTGTATGTCTGAAAACTTAATTTTTTGTATGTGTAAAGCAGTGCGTTTTGGGTGGAATGATAAGACCCCGTACTAAAACGGGTTGATCGTTTGAAGCCGTTGTGCTATTATTAATCTTAGTTCTGTGTTGGGCTATTGAAATAGATACCAAAAATTTGATAAGACTAATGATATTATCGAACGTTGTAGTAGTTTCGATATAGTTTTAAGTGGATACCTAGTATAAGTTGATAATTTGTAAATCGTCATTAAATATGCTATATAAGTGAATTAAACGGTTGTAAATGACCATTGCGATAAATCTAACGGTAGCAGCATTGCGACGATAATCAAATCAGTGAAACATAAAAAGTATGAAAACCAATAAATAACTAAGCTAATTAATAAATAAATAAATTAAGTAATAAATAATAAATTGTTCAATAAATAATTACTAGTTCATTAATAAATATATACATTGGAAGCCACATATGAAATAATAAAACCAAGAATTAAATCTGTATGTGAAATTTAAAAAAAAAAAAACAGTTAAATTTTAAACAATTCCTATAAATGCGAAGCAAAGCATTAACTAAAAAAATTAAAAGTGTTCGGAATACAGTGAAAATTGAAAATAACATAAACTGTGAAACCAAAAATTATAAAATTGTTGTTATTGTACTTTTAAAATTTGTGTGTACAATTAAAAAATTATACCACACGATCATCCTTCAACTTTCATCATATGCAGTCTTCGTACATCACACTCAGATAAGATTTTTGTATTATTATTATATTATTATTATTTTATTATATTTTCTAATTTTATAAATTATACTAGAATTAAGTATTTTCTCTTGGGATAATTAATAACGGGTCTTTATGCGCATAATTTGTAGGGTAGTTTTAGTTATTAGATTCCATTATGAAAACAATTAAAATTAAAAAAATTATGAAATGTGTTGTATAAAATATGTAATATCTATTTCAATAGTAATTCTAAAAATTGAAAATATTACACAAAGTTAGTATGTTAAATTTTTGCATTAGTATTTTTATTTGTTTGGAGCTTTCGATTGTTTTCGTTTTGTCGCTTTTTAGTGCTTAATTTCAAATGAGTGAATAGTTTAGTGTGTTGAGAGTGGGGATGAAGTTCAGGTGAGTATGTTAGGTAGGTAGAGTGAATGAGGAGATTAGCTGGTGTCCCATTTTTTTTATTATTTTTTCTGACGGTCATCACAGATCGCTTCATGTTTCGGTATACCCACCCCATCAGCTCCTGAGCCTTAGCCGGCGCAATCGACCGTCACCGAAACCTCTGAAATGATAAATTTTCTGATAACAATTCCATCGGAACTGTTACACTACTTATAATAAAAGATTATTTATTGAATTTAATGTTTTTATTACGTAGAATGTTACGTAAAACAGAAAACCCCGCTTCTTATTACTCATCATAACTCCGCTTCTCATAACTCCGCATTTCCGCTGTGAATAATAAATATAAATTTTATTTAATCTGAAATGAATGAAAATTAAAGGTTACTCACCATTTTTGTAGGTCCGAGAAGTCATATACAAATTTTAGATTTTAGCAGACTGCCACTCTACCTCCCCCTCTGCAGAAAAGTAGTCAGCATATCTCTCCCGAGTCAATTTTGCCGAATTGGTAGAGTTTCTATTCATTGGTAGAAGTGGCGTGAAGTTGGTGAAACTATTCTTCGATGTGCCTTAAATTATGTCAATTTTTCCGTTTACCGCAAGATATTTTTTTGTAAAACTCGTTCTCGGCCGCACGTTTTCGAACAAGTTGCTTTTTAATCACAGTGAGAAATTATTATGTCGCAGATATAATTTCCCATAAAAAAAATAATGCTTGTCCAAAAAAAATGGTTTCCAAATTACAAGATACGATACCAATACAGCTTAACTGGCTTTCATTATACATATAACTTTAATGTTTCATTTTTATTTTTTTGTTTCATTTCTATATTTGCTATCTGAAAAGATGAGATTCATTAGATTTAATTTGCATTATATAATTTATAACTTACATTTTTATTGATGCATCCAAAATTTATTTGTTTATTCACGATTTTGACAGATGGTTAAAATCACTAACAAAACAAAGTAATAAATTAGTACCCTTAGAACCATAGTGTACTAAAAAGCTAAGATAATAATTCAAATTTCCGATTTTAGATGGCACTTTGCTATCAATAATTTTATTACATAAAATTTGTCAAAAAAAAAATATATTTTTTTTTTTAATGTTTAGAGGACACTAGGTCAAATTTATTAAAAGTTGTAAAAAATTAATATTAAAACAGAAGAGACATAACCTTCTTGAATTTTGTACAGTAAACATCATTAATAAAAATAAAAAAACAAATATTACGGATATACACGGTGAATATTAATAAAAAAAAAACAGCGAATCAACACGGGGGACACTGAATCAGCGAATCATCAGGTCGCCTAAGCTACAAAATAATAAAATAAGGAATAATAAATTCAGCCAAGCGAAAGATTGTTAAATGTGTCTTGTAATTTGGAAACCATTTTTTTTGGACAAGCATTATTTTTTTTATGGGAAATTATATCTGCGACATAATAATTTCTCACTGTGATTAAAAAGCAACTTGTTCGAAAACGTGAGGCCGAGAACGAGTTTTACAAAAAAATATCTTGCGGTAAACGGAAAAATTGACATGGTCCTTCGAGCCGGATTACCGGAGTAATTAGCGAATTGTGAAACATCGTGTGGACGTCGCATTGGTTAAATACTGCGAATCAGCATAATTTCGTGCATCATTTTCACGTTACCGGACAAATATTAAGGAAAAGCGGAACTTCATGGTAAAACATAACCACAAAAAACCGTTAGTAAGACAATCTACTAAATTATAAGTTTAAGTCTCAAAATCAATGTGAACGAAATCGAAGTACAATTGAATAATTATATAACGTGTGGAGAGATTTTATGTGATCTATTAATTTTTTTTTGTTAACCCACGCCACAACGATAAATTAGTGAAAAAAAAAAAAAAAAAAATTTGTACCGTGTAATAAACAGTTAAGAATATCAAGGTCGTGTTTGGGATTCATTTTTTTTTTTTTTTTTGAAACACAAAAATGGCGGAAAAACACGCCTTAAATCGGATAATCAAACGTATTGCAAACATAGAAAATAAATTGAATAATGTCGATATTACGCAGCCTGACAAAGGTTTGCCATTCGCGAACATGTGTCTATCCCTGCTATCAGAAGAATGGGTCGAATTTGTTAAAATAGAAAGGATGGCGACGGGAGATTTTACTGAAGAGAACCTCCAGCTAGTCGATCAAATTGAAACAAATTATTTCGAATTGAAATCGAAGGTTATGCAAATGCGAGCTTCGTTCGAAGAAGGGCAAACTGCCCAACCTTTGAATTCAACCATAGATGCGGTTCATTGAAAACACCAGAGAAAAGGATCGAGACATGCGACAAGTAAAACAACTATCCTGCCATGAAATAGTGAACGTCAGAAAAATTCTATTACGCCACGTACAAACAGATGCATACAACGACGATATGACAAGTCTGAAACGATCGAAACGAGTGGACAATGGTTCTAAATTATTATGGTTGACACCGTTCCTAGATGAAAGTGGGATATTGCGAGTTGGGGGACGTTTGAAGAATGCTGCGGGAGACATCGAATTCAAACATCCTGCTATTATTCCTGCTGATCATCGTTTTACTCAACTGCTGATAGGGGTTTATCATGAGCGACATTTACACGCAGGACCGACGTTGGTTAACAGTCTAATAAGACACAAATACTGGATAGTCAAGGGGCGTAGCAAGATTAGGAACGAGCTTAAGAAATGCGTAGAATGTATCAGACATTCGGCTAAAACGACAGAACAATTAATGGGGCATTTACCAAGCGTACGAGTGACACCAGCGCGTCCGTTCAGCAACTGTGGTATCGACTTCGCTGGGCCGATATCCCTTTTAACTAAACGAGGTAGAGGGGCAAAACTCGTAAAAGGATACATATGCTTGTTTGTATGTATGGCGACCAAAGCGGTATACATCGAACCAGTGAGTGACTTAACAAGCGAAAGTTTCGTAGCATCCATGAAGAGATTTGCAGCCAGACGAGGTGTACCAAAAAACGTCTACACAGATAATGGAAGAAATTTTGTCGGGGCGAAACGAATACTGGCTGAAGCCGTTGATCTGATAAAAAATATTCGTATGTTATACCACAAGACGATCGAAAATTTTCGATTATACGAGACGTATTGCCTGAAACACCACGAGACCGAAGGTCGAATCTAGGAATAAACATGAAGTGCAATTCTTAGCTTCAATTGATTGATATATATTTTCAATTAGGTTCATGGTGACTGAAACTGTACTGCAATTTCTGGTGAACCCATATTGATTATTATGTATTATTCTATTGAAATTTAAATGTTCTAACAGAGATTTATGAATTATATTTTCGAAAATTTTGCTGAAAATGCATAGAACAGAAATAGGTCGGTAATTGGTTAGTAATGAGCGGTCAACTGATTTGAAGATGGGAATAACACAAGACTTTTTTAGGTACGATGGAATTCTGCAATGCTCAATCCAAAAATTTATTGACGCAGTTAAGGAATTAGCAATAATTATAACAATATTTTTGATTAAAGTAGCTGGTATGTTATCATAACCAGGAGAGCAGTTTTCCTTCATATTGTTAATACAATTACTGACTTCATCTATAGTAATCTTTGGAAATGAGGTTAATAACCTAGTAATCAGTTTAGGTGTCATGTAATAATTACTATTAGGTAAGCTCTGACCTGCTAAATTTATTCCAACATTTATAAAATATTCGTTGAATTTGTTAGCAATTTGCTGTTGATCGGTAATTAATGTGTTGTTATCTTATAAAATAATATTAGTCTCTGCAGAGTTTCGAGACGGAGCATTATTAGTTAAAACTTCCTTAATTAAACTTTAGGATTAGGAATATTTGAACGGAATTTCAAGGTGTAATAATCTTTCTTACTTTTAATAATTAGTTTTTTAAGTTCCTTTTTAAGTGATTCATGCGTTTGTTTATAAAATATATTCTGTGGATATTTTTTACAAAGTTTATAAAATCTTTTACAAGGAGTAAAGAATTAAACCATGGTTTATTATACGCAGTACATTTCACCTTTTTGAAAGAATAAGTAGTGTTTCGATTAACGGAATCTGTGATGAATTGATAAACCGTATTGACATTTATATTCTGCAAGTGTTGATATTCATTTAAAACTGAATTTATAACTTTGTCATAATCGACTTTAATTTTTTGAACTATTTTAATCACCGGTTTTTTGGCCAAAACAAACTTTATCAAGAAAAATCGATGGTCACTTAAGTCACAATCACCATAATAGATATAAAATTTTTCTTCAAAATTCGATATAATGTGATCAATTACAGTACGTGAGTTTTCGGTAATGCGAGTGGCAAATTTGTCGTCAATTTTGTTTATAAAAAAATAGTAATTAATAAGTAAGTTCAATTTGTAATTAAGTATTTGTGTTTCCGAACCGTCTAGCAAATTTTGATTGAAGCCACCCACTATTATTTATTTTTTAAAATTATATGTAATATTTTCAAGCATATTCAGAAAAGATTGATGACAAGTATGTGGCGGTTTGTAGACAGCTGTTATGTGTAGATTTAGTAGTTTAGAATATAGAGTCAAATATTCATTCTCTACAATAATTTCAGTCTTAGAAAATTGAAAGTCTAAATTTTGATGTACAAAAATTGTAATACCACCACCGGCACGAGTCTCACGAGTACTGTGAAAGGCATCATAAAGGTTTAGATTAAAAATCTAGTTTCTGATTTGTATAAGAAAGTCTTGGTCAGGATGATAATATCAACATTCTGTTTCAAAGTCGACAAAAAAATTTCAAGTTCATCGAGTTTATTTCGCAATCTGTTTATATTTATATAGAAAATATTAAGAGTCAACAAATTTCTGGTTTCGTGAGAAAATTTAGTGAAGTTTAGGAAATGTTTGTTGTTACTTACCCGTGACATTACACGTAATTATATGTTAAATATGTTCGTGTAAAATTATTCTTTATAGAAAAAAACGCTTAAATTTAGATATACTCGCAAATATAAATATGCATGTTGCCAAAATAAATTTAATTATGTTGGTTTTGATTTCTTCAATTGAATCGATCAACAGCTGTTTCGTTTCAGCAAAATTCTTGGTAATTTTTTTATAACTGTCATTATTGACTTCCAATACTTTCCCAATTGAAGACATGATATTCGCATTGGATGGATTTTGAATTTTTAAAATATTATTTATGTACATTTTTGTATATACAAAAGAATTTAGAATTTAATAGAACAAAAAAAACCAATATTTGTAGTTATTGATAAATTCACCACTGCAATGAGATAATTTATTGACGTAAACACCGTTAGTCAAATGAATGTAATTGATGTTGACTACCGAAATTTTTACGATCTCAACAAAAACAAAAACACTGGATATAAACAACAACTTGCACCGTAGGCATATATGTATAAAATTTTTAATTAATCAAATTGCACTACATTCATCCGTGTGTACGTATAGAACAGCTTCGAATCATGTCTTAGCTCACTTAAGACGCTGTTAAAAGCGTCAGATCGGATTCGCTCCAAATAATACGGCCGTACCCAGAAATTCCTTTTTTTTAGTTGGAATTAAATTTAATTCAACATATTTCTCGTCGTCACTGCCAAATATGATGTTCAACGGATCCAAATAAACATCCACATTCACTTTATCAGCCATATTGAATTAATTTTCACTTCACTGATTGATAAATTCTCAATTAATTCTACAACAGGAAATAATTTTGATTTTTTTGAAGGTTAAATTACAATTGCTGTCAAAATTCCCCTTAAAATTTTTGCTATAAAAAAATAAAATAAAAAAACCTTGTCTATAACCTTTGTCTATTATATGGTGTTTGATTTTTTTTTCTCTTTTTGGCGTATTTTACTATTCAGTAAAATTTTCCCATGGGATAGCACCTTAAATCAACAAACGAAAATTAATTAGCAAATACGACTAAGTCGCCTGTTTTGTTATTTTTAAACCCTAGCAAAATGACAGTTTAAAGTGTAGATTAATGTTGTAGTCATGGATTTCGGCGACTACAATCGGAAGTTCAAGTGATTTATAATTTCAAATTTTCTACTTCGAATTTTGAAAAAATGATTTTAGTTACCAATTAAAGTCAAAAATATATGTATGCGATCATTTTTTTTATTTTGTTTAGAAGTTTGCATTATAAAAGGAAACGGAGGTGAGCAAATGGTCTTCAAAAATGTAATTTAATTTTATTTATTTTTTTTTGTTTTATTTATGTTGTGTAAAATAATAATTAATGCGAAATTTAGTGAAATAATAATTATAGTGTAAGTGAAATATATAATAATTGTGAAAATGTTTATACAGGCCGTCTCGTTCGCTCTTTACACATATCCTATCAAGGAAATGTACTATATATTATTAGTTTTTGTCATATAATATTTAAACAACAACAAAAACAGAGAGACATTTTGTTGGTTTTGGTATAGTCGTCACAAACATTTTTCTCTAACTTGATACCAGGAATGTTTGTATGTTTGCTATAAGGGATTATTTGTGTGTGTATATTATAGTATATTATATTATAATGAAACATGATATATCTCTTGCTATGCGCATGGAAGATGGTAGAAAATATTTACCTTCAATGTGTGTTGGTGGTTTAATATATAAGATTCTGTTATTTGTATGTTGGTGTTGTTTTCTCTCTTTGTGTTTTTTGTATTCATGTAACAACTATGGTGTTCTTGATAAACCTTGAACTATACAAACACAACGAATTTTAGTGTATTTGACTCAAATAGGATTCTTATACTTCGTAAAATCGAATAAGTTTGAGTCGAATTGGAAACCGCCCTATATAATTCATATAAAATAGTTTATTTAGGTATGATTAATTTTTTTACAGGGTATTACAAACTGCATTAAATTGAATTAAATTAATTTAATTAATATTATAAAATTATAAATTAACTAAACTATATAAATAAAATGTTGATTTGAGTTGAGATTTGGTTTGCAACACATAATGACGTATTCATTTATGTATGCCAAATTTCGATTAAACGAATGTGAACGTGGAATTATGTAAAAACATTTCGAAAGGCTAAATGTATTGAATTTAATTAGTAACTTAATGGAATTTATTGAAGTTTAGGTTGCAGTTTTCACACACAAACGTCAAGATTACTTATATAGTACACCGATAAAATTTGTAGGAGAATAATGTTTCAATTTCCTTTCATTGATCTATTATTTTACTTACTTTGCAGGCTTGATTTTACAGGGTAATATGTCCATAAACGGAGTTAAAGTTTTATGGATATATTCATATTTATTTATAGATAAAGAAATCAGATTCTTGATTTCTTTATTAAGTGCATGGTTTTAACTTTTGTGCAGTTGTACATGGAATTTAATTAGTAAATTCTAATAATTGGATCGTATTAAAATTGTTTCAACTTAATTTAATATATGTCGTAGTTAATTTCATATCTGCATTTATTTTTACGCTTACTTGAATGTGCTCTTGTGTTTTATTTTATGTACAATCGACACAAATATATTATTGAAGCTTGATTCATAGCAAAACAAACAAAATGTTTATACAAGCCGTCTCGTTCGCTCTTTACACAAATCTTATCTAGAAAATGTACTATTAATTATTGGTTTTTGTCATATAATATTTAAACAACAACAAAAACAGGAACATTTTTGTTGGTTTTGATATAGTCGTCACAAATATTTTCCTGTATCTTGATACATAGAACAGGAATGTTTGTATGTTCGCAGTCAGGGTATTATTTGTGTGTGTATATTATAGTATATTATATTATAATGAAACATGATATGTCTCTTGCTATGCACGTGGTAGATGGTAGAAAATTTTTACCTTCAATATGTGTTGGTGGTTTAGTATATAAGATTCTGTTATTTTTATTTTGGTGTGGATTTCTCTCTTTGTGTTTATTGAATTCATGAGTCATCCATAATGTTCTTGATAAAATATGAACTATACAAACACAACGAAATTTTAGTGTATTCGACTCAAATAGGATTCTTATATTTTGTATAATAGAGTAAATTTGAGTCATATCGGAAACCGCCATATATAATACATGTAAAATAGTATATTTAGGTATGATTTATTTTTTTTACAGGGTACTATAAACTAAAATAAATTATATTCAATTCATTTTTATAAATTAACTAAATTATATAAATAAATACTAATTTGTAAATAATAATTTTGAGATCAGTTGAGATTTTGTTTGCAACACATAATGACGTATTTATTTATGCATGCCAAATTTTGATTAAAAGAATGTGAACAACGTGGAATTATGTAAAGGCAAGTCGTGATGCTAAATGTATTGAACTTAATTAATGAACCTTATGGATTTATTGAAGTTTAGGTTGCAGTTTTCACATACAAACGTCATTTTTACTGATATGGTACACCGATAAAATGTTTAAGAAAATAATGTTTCAGGTTCCTTTTATTGATTTATTATTTTACTTACTTTGCACGCTTGATTTTGTAGGGTAATATGTCTATAAACGGAGTTGAAGGCTTATATATGGAGTATATAAGTAATAAATTTCGTAGATATTGAGTTTTGTTTATCTTGTTGACATAAGATTAGTAAAATGAAATCATTAATAATAATAATAATTCTTGATGTCCTGATTGAGATTTAAAGAATCCTGAGTTCTGGCATTGGATTCCAGAGGAACGAGCATCTAGTCATGTACATAGTTAAAATGTGCTATCTTGTGCTAACCTGTTAATCATTTGTCATTTATTGTACTAATAATTTACTGTCTATTAATCGCTTAGGAGACTGCAAACGGGTTGAATCTGTCCCAACTAATAATCATATCATATCGATCGGTTGGGGGATGTGTAAATGGGTGTACGATGTGTGCCCGGGAATACTGAACATCCTGTTATAATAATTATTCATTTAAGTAATCAAATTTGGTATCATGGTGTTTTATTAATTAAATTTAGTTTTCAGAGTCGCCTGGGAATTTTTATATTAATTTTTATATTGATTTTACACTATACTTATAGTACCTAATTGTTGTAACATTATCATTTAAATCATTTTATATAAATTTTATAAATTAATTGAATCTATATTTATGTATTTTCTGAATGTGTATTTAACAAAAATACAGTTATTGAAATAAAATAAGCCTTAAATAATTTCTAAAATTTATTTCCAATTTTCTTGATATAATAACCTATTTTTAGATAATCTACAAACCAAAGAGCTCTGTCCAATTTTGATATAAGCCGTAGAGTTATTGCAAAACAAAATTTTGAAAATAAAGAAGCCAACAAATTTCTCATGAAACATATTATATTATTTCTAATAGCACTACCACCACATTTGTCCGTGTACTCCCCGAAACGTTCCGTTTTCTAACCTTCACACAATCATTCATGCAGGCGGGCCCGTTTATAGGGATCCTCGTTCATACAACCATACATATGGAGGGCCCAAGCCAATGGGATCTATTTCACTTACGACGGAGAGCTCGTTTATAGGGATCCTCTTTCATTTCCAAGAGAAACGAAACGTCTGGTTTGCCACTCAGTTGGTAAACGGTTTTGTTGCCTCTTCGGCTCGTATAAATAATAATCCAATCTCTTGAGATTCGTGCTATTTAGTATAATAGAGGACAACGTCCATGTTTCATGCGAAATTCGTCGATTTGCTAGTGTGCTGTGATTTCCAGAAATTTAAAGATAGGTAGTAGAAAGAAAATTGGAAATTAATGTTAGAAGGTATTTGAGCGTTATTTTACACTTTAAACTTTTATAAATTAATTTTTCTTAAATACACCTTTAAAGCTAATTCATATTGAATATTATTTAAATCTTATTTAACGAGCTTATTAAGATTCATTAAGCTTATTGATTTGAATATCTAGTATAAATAACCATATGTGGGTTCACCTTGACGCTCTTTGTATTTCTCACGATAGCCACATATTGTTTTAAATCGTCGTAACGACGCCAATTATCATTGGATTTACAGTAACTTATCAAATGACCATTTTTTCCCAAATTGTTTTCCCCAATATTTCTTTTCTAATACAATATGCCTTTTTTGAATCGTTGCTCAGAATATTTTCAATGATTTTTTGGACTCTTCCTTCAACTATGTTGCTTTTATTTATCCCCAATACGTTCACTACTGCAGCCAAAGCTTGAACTAAGGAATCAAATGTGCATGTGTTTGAGTAGTAATCGCATGTATTACTTCCATTTTGAAGTGCTGGTAATGATTTATTGGTAAAACTTTTCTTCGTTACTTTACATGGTCGTTTTGGAGTGCAGAAATGATCGTGTTTCTTCGAATTTTGAATCGGCTTCGTCCATAATTTTTTTCATGCCTTGAAAATATGGACTCTATAGTCCTATAGGATTTTTTACAGAATAATTTTGTCTTAATTTTATGCGTTTCATAATCCAGTTATTCATGTATTTCGCTATTTTGTACGACGGAGCTGTTATAAAATTTACCAGTGATCTTATTTAATTTTCTTTGCGCACTTTAATTTTTGCTTTGAGGTTTGGCGTCGATGGTTTAATCATCTTCAAGTGGAATTTTTGATTTTGTTGTACTATTATTTTAGTCTCGTTTATTAGAGCGTTGATTTGTTTTTGGTACGTTGATGTTGGATCGTTCAGAATTTCATTTATATTATTACCATGGATATATTCGCTAATTTCCCTATTGTAATCTTCGGTTTTCATTATAACAACAGTGTTCCCTTTATCCGCTTTCGTTACAGTTGCCTTTCCTTGGATGACTTTAGTTTTTATAGATTTCATTGTTTGATATTGTTGTTTTTGCGCCTTTGTGATGTTTGTGTAATCGATATCACTGATTTTAATTTGGTCGATTATTACATTTCGTATGACTTGTTGATCTTCTTCTTTCGTTTGCAGAATGGCCGTTTCAATGGCTAGCATTTATCTTATGTATCCCTTCTTTAATTGTTGTGGTGTTAGATTATGTTTAAGTCCCATTTCTAACATTTGAACTTCTTCGTCACTGAATTGTATGTTTGTGTCATTGTCTATTCTTGGATAGAAGTGGTAATTTGTTATTGTGTGGACGTCATCATTTTGCGTGTTTCTTTGTATTTGTACCAATCTCATTTATAACATACATTTCCAGTACTGTGTAAATTATGATATAACGTGCCAAAATTGAATCGAAAGATGTCAAGAAACATAAAAATGTTTCATTAGCTTTTTCTCTCTTTATTTACAAAAACGTGGCGGAATTGTATGACGTCACGAACGCTTTATTTGAATCATGCACACCGGTGTTGCACCGCATACTAACTACTTTAACAAACGAAAATTCTTCTGAATATATTTTTTACCTGGCTCAAAACAATCTCGCATTAGCTGGAGAGTAAATTTACTCAAAGAGAGAATTATGTTTTTGTGGTTTTAAGTATAAGCGTGTTCTTTTATTAGCTCCGGATAGCAAGCTATCGGGAACACAAGGGAAATTTCTATTGAAAGTTTTTCTATTATACACATTAAAATTTTACCTAACTTCATGCAGTTGTATGACCTTTCGTCTGTATATATATATATATATATATATATATATATATATATATATATATATATACACTCCCAATCATATGAATAGGTTGACCGAAATTTTTCAATTTTTTTAAAAACGGCAAAGCTTTTAACGGGTTTTTCAATTGTGAAATCAGAGTGTGCCATTGTTACGTAGTTTAAGAACAAAATTTGGTATTTTGAGAGACCCGTTAGCTTTTGTTTTAGATTTAAAATAAATTTATCAATAGAATATGCGTCATTAGAATAGGTTCAGTTTTATTTTGACTTCATTCGAGGTAAGCCATAAAAATTTTTACATTTTTTTTTCTAATATTTGAAAAATTTATGAAAATATTTCAAATTAATTACCGAAAATTAATTGTAGCAATAAAATGGGCAGAGGAAAAGCCTTGAGCGTGGCGGAAAAATCAAAAATTGATGTTTTACAAGAAGGATATTCCGGCCGAAATATTGGAACCAAAATAGGTCGAAGTTGCAACGTCGTCAATTCGTATTTAAAGGATAATGAAAATTATGGAGGACGCATGAAAGGGAAAACTTTTAGAGCAACAACGGAACGGGAAAATCGGTTGATCATTAAAGGAGCCTCCAATGCCGCTATTTCAGCGGTGAAAATCGCAAATAGAGTAGGTTGTTCCGCCAGCATTTCGACGGTTCGAAGGGTCATCAAAAAATGCCCTTACCTAAGAAGGCGAAAAATGATTAAAAAACCACTCCTAAATGCAAAGCATCGAGAACGTCGTTTGATCTTTGCAAAAGAAGTGATGAGTTGGTCTGAAAAGTGGCGAAAAGTAATTTTTACTGATGAAAAAAAGTTTAATTTTGATGGCCCGGACGGATTCAACTATTACTTTCACGATTTGAGAAAGGAGGAACGAGTTTTGTCGAAGAGACACAGCAAAATCGGGGGTGTTATGATTTAGGGTGCCATCAGTTATTATGGGACCATCGAATTGCAATTTATAAAAGGTAAAATGAAAGCAGAGTCATACAGAACCATATTGGAAAACACTCGTCCGAAAATCGATACCATTTTTCGACCGATGCAATGGCTTTTTCAACAGGATAACGTGCTTGTCCATACGGCTCGTATAATTAAAAGTTGGTTCCATGCGGAACACATCGAAGTTTTGACATGGCCACCATATTCACCTGATTTAAATATTAGTGAAAATGTGTGGGGATGGATGGCAAGAAAGGTTTATGAAGGTGGAAGGCAATTTGAGGACCAGGACTCGCTCATCGCAGCTATAAAGGATGTCTGGAAGGAACTGTCCTTGAATTACTTGAAATCTTTATACGATTCAATCCCAAATAGAATTTTTGAAGTGATTTTAAATAATGGAGGTAACACTCACTACTGAATAATAAAAATAATGATTTCTTATAACATAAACACTGTTTTATTTGTAGTTTTTCAAGTGAACCTATTCTAATGACGCATTTTTTATTGATAAATTTATTTTAAATCTAAAGAAAAGCTAACGGGTCTCTCAAAATACCAAATTTAGTTCTTAAATTACGTAACAATGGCACACTTTTATTTCACAATTGAAAAAACCATTAAAAGCTTTGCCGTTTTTAAAAAAATTGAGAAATTTCGGTGAACCTATTCATATGATTGGGAGTGTATATATATATATATACATATATATATATATACATATATGTATATATATATATATATATATATATATATATATATATATATATATATATATATAAAATCATAAAATACGTGTTTTATATAAAAGCTAAACGTCACTACATAAATAGCATCGGGACATAGATTTTATGACCAAAATCTATGTCCATGTCTAGGCGTAAAAATTCAAAAATTAGGACACAATAATAAGCACATAAAATAATTAATTTTAAAATCCCCTTATTTATGTTTGGTAAAAAAATAAAATTCTTGATTCCCTTAATTAATACCACCATAAATTTTTTTGTCACGGATTTTTATGCGATGGATAAAGCTATGTATGTATATTTAAATATGCATTCATTCAAGTATGTGATGCTGTATGCAAATTCAAAATATTTAATGAATCATATTTTGTTTTCAGCAATTAATGGAAGCTGTGAAGGAAAATGATGACGATGCAGATATTGATCTTTTATTTTCATCAGATTTATCAGATTTTGATGAGGGAAGTGAAAAACACGTAAAAATCGCGAACTTCATCGAAACCATCGAAAAATATAGCGACCAAGATTTTAAAAAGCATTTTCGCTTAAACCGAGATACAGTTTTGAATTTAATAGGTATTTGTTAGAGTTTGAAAATTCTAATTATGAAATTACTAATATGGTAATATTTATATTTGCAGAAAAATACAAGACGTACAGTGAGAAAGAAATAAGTTCTGGCCGTCCAATGTTGGCACAAAACGTGGACATGTATATGTACCTTTGGTATTTAAGTAATACAGTCACGTTTTACTTAGCTTGGAAATCTCTTTGGTGTCGTCAAATCTACTGCCTGGAACGTAATTGTTCGTATGTATGATTTTTTTATGAGATGAATATTTAAGATGGCCGACACAAGAGGAAAGCAGAGCTTTATCAAAGAAATTTGAGGACATCACAAAAAAATTCCAAATATAATCGGCGCTATTGACGGAACACATATAAAAATCAATGCCCCCCCTTGAAAATGCTGCCGACTATTGCAACCGGAAGGAATATTATAGCATAAGTCTGCAGTTGGTTGTTGATGCCAGTAAAAGGATATACGATGTTCATTGCGGAGATTTGAAACTTCTTCAAAAAGTAGTATATCCTGCCTGCGTACTCCATAATATTTGTTTTATGAACAATGATAATATCAACGTAGATTCAACGTTACTTTACTCAGAGGCAAATGTTGAGGTGTTGAATGTAGATGATGAAAGTATGAATCGCCGAGATTTACTTTTAGAGGAATTAATATGAAAACACATTTTATAGTTGTTTATTTCATTGGTTTATTAAATAAAAAAAATTCACATCAATCTTTCGAAATTTAATTTAAATAAAAAATGTTTAAATAAAAATAATTAATTATTTTTTTAATGTATTAATAGCATCTATTAATTCTTTGTGCCGCATTTGTTTCCTTTCATCAAGAAGCAGCAATAGCTCCTTTTTTTGATTAAATAAATCTTGTTTATTTTCCAGCTTCCGCTTTCTACTATGTTTCGGAATATTCGTGGATGGTAAAGGTGAGTGTGGTGATTGAATATTTGGTGCCAGGGCTGTGGAAGATGATGCAGTATTTGGTCAAAGCGAGGTGTAGATGGATGATTGAATATTTGGTGCGACGGTGGTGGTAGAATAAAATGGGCGGATGTTTCGTAAACAGTCGGTGGAGCTTACTGATTGAGGTTTTGGTGCAAGGTTGATAGGTAAGGGTGCAACAGGATTTGTTAATAAAACATTAGAAAAACATGATCCAGTATCATTTGATGGAAGGCTGAAAATAGTTATTTGAGGATTTGATGGTAGGCTGGCAGAGGTAGAGTCTAGGTTTACATTAAGTTCGCTGGAGGATGAAGTTTCAAATAAGGAATCGACAGAATATTCGGAATCATAAAGGGATTCGGTGGTTGAAGGGGGTCTTAATGTAGAAATGGAAGAAAAGTATGCTGGTGTAGATTGCAAGGGTGTGGAACGATGTTTTGGAATTAAATGCTGTATAGAGGCTTCGGAAGACATAGTAGAAAGGGCGATGGAACGACCACAAACAGGTCGATCACCAAATATTTCGTCCAGTTCCATTTCAAACGGGATCAATTTTGGCGATTCACCGGTTTGATTGGAATTATCCTTAGCGGCCTTATATGCTCTCTCTAAACTTTTTATTTTGTTACTTATCCCATCGACTGTTAATGGTGATTCCTAAAAATAATTCTAAATTATTATTTTTTCTACATGTATTAATATAAATTACATTTACCAATACATCCATTGAAATAAGGTCTTCAAGGAGGTTAGTATAGGCAAACTGCATCCTCCTTGGCTGCTCAAATTGTCTTTTTCTGTTATTGTAACAAAATAGTAAAAACTTTGTTTCTCTGTTTGTCCAGTATCGTCTTTCTTTATATTCGTTCATCGTTGTACTAAAATTAATATTAAAAATTGTATTATAAAATTAAAAAATATAAAAAATTTAATTTAATATAAAATTTAATTAAATATAAAATATTCATTTTTTTTTTGTTTATACTCGTAGTTAAACAGTTTTTATAGACGGATTAATTATAAATTTGGGCGTGGCTATTCGGACAGGGAGTACGTGTAAGAGTACGTCGAGTACGTGTAAGGGTACGTCGAGTTCGTGTAAGGGTACGTTGAGTACGCCTAAGGGTACGTTGAGTACGCCTAATTGTACGTCGAGTACATCTAAGAGTACGTCGAGTATGTCTAAGAGTATGTCGAGTATGTCTAAGAGTACGGATAGTATATCGTAAAAGTATATATAGCTGGATAGTTTTTATAGAAACTGTAATTGAATAGATTTTATACAAACTCGGGAGGGGGGGGGGGGTCATATTTAAAAATACGTGTAGTATTTCTAAGAGGAGGAAGTGTATTTTCATTTCGTCTAATATGTCTAAACTTAAGTAAAGTAAATATATAATATATGTATAATATTTCGTTTAATAGCTTTTACTGTGAAATTCAAGCAATAAATTTTAAAGGTACTTTTAGTGTGGGGTGAGTAATTCCATACTCTTATTAGACGTACTCGACATACTCTTAGACATACTTGACGTACTCTTAGACATACTCTTAGACGTACTCAACGGTTTTTTACACGTACTCGATGTACTCTTACACGTATTCGATGTACTCTTAAAGCATTGCCCCATGCATAAACAGCAAACCGGCATTTCAAACCGTCAAATCCAATTATTGACAAAATTGTGTGATTTTCAATATCAAAATTATTAAAATATAGTTCGAATTTATAAGTTCCACCTTATTCGTAGAAAATTTTATTAAAATTGATTTAATTTCATTCAAAAAACCCCAATTTTATATTTCGACGGACGAATTTTTGCTTCACGGTCGGCAAAACATAAAATTGGGTTTAATTGAAAGAAATTAAATTCATTTTAATAAAATTTTCTTTGAATAGGGTGGAACTTATAGATTTGAACTATTTGTTTATAAATTTCATATTGCAAAATGAAGAAACTTAGCCAAAAATTGAGCTTGACCGTTTTAAATGCCGGTTTTCCGTTTTCCATGGGGCAATCCCTTTACAAGTACTCCCTGCCCGGATAGACACGTCCTTTAATTGGTGACCTGATCACTTGATCGAAAAGTTTCTTATTAATTTAAGATGACTAACAAGTTGAAATTTTGGACGGAAAAATAATCATGTCGATTATAGAATCCGCGGGAGCGAATCAATCGAGGATTGAAAAGTACATATAAAAAAATGAGAAACAATAATTTTATGTCATAGTTTCATTGGAACTCCTTTGGATTTTTTTACAATTCATCAAAAAAAATTGTTTGCAAGAAATCTATTACGTTTGTTCGGGGAATCAAAAAATCTAAATTGCGCATGTATGCATATAAAAGTTTTCCAGGATACTTTGATTTACACCAATTGTTTCCTATTTTTTTATATGCAGTTTCCGATCCGCGATTGATTCGCTCCCGCGGATTCTATAATCGACATGAATATTTTAATAATAAAATTTATAGTTCATTTGTGTATAAAACGCTGTTTAACTACGCGTATAAACGAAACAAAAACATAAATTTAATGATTGAAAACAAATTGGATGCAACAATTTGTTTCTTACATTTCTTTATTTCCGCTCATCTTTACACTAAAACAATTATTATTTAGATAAATTTTAAGTAAGTATTTTATATTATTATTTAGAAAGCTTTTATATTAATTAGGTTTGTATTTTTTCTACAGAAAACTTTCCACGTCAATATGACATTTGAATTTGACATCTATCAAAATTTTTAAACCAAAATGAAGTTTGCCACAATTAGGGTTGTACAAAAATCAAAAATATTTCAAATTCCCCTTTGCACCGGATAGCAGCTCCAGATAAATAGGTAGAGCTAAATATTTTTTTATAGGTTTTTAGTTAAAAAGTTGAATTAAAAATTATAGATTAGTTTTAAATAATTTATTTATATGTGTCGTAATCGAATTTTGAACTATTGTTTCTAGGATAAATATTGAATTGAATTAGGAAGTTGACTGATAGATGTCACTTTAAAATGTTAAATGAAAAAAGAAAGAAAAAGGATTGTGATGAATTGGTAGTAGTCAAGCGTCAATGGTGGACGTATAAAATAAAATAAATAGTAAAAAGTGGAATAACGGAGAGCTGTTTTTTTGTGCCCCATTTTTCGTAGAAGTGCATCACAGTAAATTCAGAAGTGGGATATTAACTCGTGTAGTAGTAAATTGTTTTGATTAAATAGGATTGTGCAATTATTTTGTGGAATAATTGGTTGTGAAAGTTTTGGAGAACTTTCCAACACGAAGTTTCTATTTTTTTCCTAACCTAAAAATAAAAATATTTTTGAAAATGGGAAATGACGATGAGGCAGCAGGCGCAGAGGAAGTGAACAAATTATCTATTAATGTTATACAGCGACCAGAAGAGATTCCCGGTGATTCAGAAAGTGGGTGGAGAAATAATTTAAGAAAAATTAAGGAAACGTGCAGTAACGATGAGGTTAGTTTTCGCTACCAGACTCAACGTGCCTCGTGTAAAGGGTACACACAAATTGTAGAAGTGTTACCATCATTCAACGGGATCGATCCGATGCAAAGCGTGGAAGCTAAAGAATGGCGGGACAGTGTACAAAATGTAAATCGTAGCTGGGAAGAATGGAGATTGTTGTTATTGGAAAATTTTCCATCAACAGATAGTGTGGTGCAACGAAGGCGTGCAGCCGAAAACTTTAAACGAAACAATATGGAGATACAACGGTATTATTTCAAAAAGTTAGCACTATGTAACAAGGCTAAAATGCATAACGAGGAAATCATCGAGTTGATTGTTGAAGGTTTATCAGATACGCGGATAAATAGTTTTTTGGGCCCGTTACGCAGATATAAAACTCCGGCGCAATTATTGAGCGACCTGAAAGAAGCTGATCGCGTGGTTGCTTCGTATAAGTCAAACATAACCAATAAAAACCAAAATACAGTTCAACAAACTGCGAAGAAAATGGAATGACGAAATAAACATAAACCGGTAGAAATTAATAAAGAAAATTCGCGAACCGAATCCAACAAAATAACATGCTTTGTATGCAGCGAGAGAGGACATTTTGCGAGGCAATGCCCTAAGAAAAAGAAACCGGAAGTATTAAAAACAGGAGCACAGAAATGATAAAGTGTTATGTCGATTTGGGAAGCAGTGTTACGTTAATCCGCGAAAGTGATGCCAAACAATTAGACATCACTTATTTTGAGAATGGATTCCCACCTGTTGTAGGCTATGGTGGTGGAAAAGTGGTACCTTGCGGTATATTTAATTGTACTTTGAAAGAACGAAGGAGTTGAATCGAGGTGTGAAGTGAAGGTGGTGCCAGATGAATCGCAAGGATTTCCGTTGTTGGTAGGCCACCAGTTCACAGAGCAGCCGCATATTAAAATCATTAGTGATAAAAAAGGGCTACACATAGTCAACATTGGTTGTCAACTCGATGCGAAGTTGAGCGAAACGAATGTCAAAAGGAGGAAGGAATCATATAGATGAACTGAAGACGGCTGATATCGGGGAAGATTCGATTTCTGAGTATGCTAGTCCGGTCATATTAGTGAAGAAGAAAACAGGCGAGTTGCGTATGTGTGTAGACTATACGACTGTTAACAAAAATACCGTACGAGAACAATTACCTCTACCGTTAATTGATGATCAGTTAGATCGGTTAGGGGGCATTAACTATTTCACAAGTTTGGACCTTGCTAGTGGTTATTACCAGGTGCCAGTAGAGCGAGAATCAAGACGGAAGTTGGCATTTATAACTCCAGATGGACACTATCAATTCAAACGAATGCCGTTTGGGCCTACGAATAGTCCGGCTGTTTTCCAGTCATTGATAAATCGCATTTTGGGTAGTCACAGGAACAGCATATCTATGGCGTATCTGGACGATATTGTAATACCCAGCACTAGTGTGTCAGAAGGGTTAGCTAGGTTAGAAACAATAATGCAAGTCCTTAGAGAGTCCAATTTAACTTTAAATTTGACGAAATGCTGATTTTTATGTAGCAGTGTGGAGTATTTAGGTTTTAGGATATCGGGCAATGGTATTCAACCCGGTCAAATGAAAACGGAATCAATCGAAAGGTTTCCAACACCTAAATGTATAAGGGATTTGAGGTCGTTCATTGGGCTGTCAGGTTACTTCCGACGATTTGTTGAAGGATACGCAACAATTGCAAGACCGTTGACGGACTTGATTAAGAGAAACGAGGTTTTTGTATGGGGCGAGGCGCAAAAGTTGGCGTTTAACAAAATTAAACATATTCTGGCGAATAAACCAGTACTGGAAATGTATGTTGCAGGAAGGCGACTGGAAGTACATACTGACGCCAGTGCATTGGGGTTAGGAGGGGTGTTGTATCAAGAACAAACTTCAAATCTATACAAGCCAATTAGTTACTATAGTCATAAGACCACCGCGGAGGAGTCGAGATATCCGGCTGTGGAGTTAGAAGTGTTGGCAATAGTGACATGTCTGGAAAAATGGAGGGTTTATTTGTTAGGAGTGGATTTCGTTATAAAGACAGACTGTAACAGCATTAAACTATTAGCAAAGAAAAAAGATCTCAACTCAAGGATAGGGAGATGGTTCGTTAGACTGACCGAATTTACATTCATAGTAGAACATGTGAAGGGTTCTAGTAATTTAGTAGCAGATGCATTGAGTCGCTATCCGATCGATGAGAAAGTAGTAGATAGGGTCTATGGGATCAATTTAAATTTTGATTGGATTGCTGCGTTACAGCGTACAGACGAAACAATTATAAAGATTAGGAATTTACTTGAGTTAAGTGATCAGAAAACTTTTGAGAAATTTGTAATATATAAGTCTCGAGTGTATCGGACAACCAAAAATAAATGGCGTTTGTACGTTCCGAATGATTTAGTATATGACGTGGTTCGTAATGCTCATGAAACGGTAGGTCATCAAGGGATAGACAAGACGCTGGAAAATTTAAAAGCGTCATTCTATTTCCCTAAGATGCGAGATGTTGTGACCATGTATGTAAATAGATGCATCAAGTGTCTTTATTACAAAAAGACCGGTGGTAAACAACTTGGGTATTTGCATCCATACGAAAAGGGAGATGAGCCGTTTGTAGTAATCCATTACGATCATGTGGGGCCTTATGTCAAAAGTAAGAGTCATAATAAATACGTGGGGGTAATAGTTGATGGATTTAGCAAATATGTAATGCTAGGTGCTATGACTGATGTAGGAGCCGATAAGTCAATAGAATTCCTTAGGTTAGCGTTATGTAACTACGGAAAACCGGATGTGATAGATACCGATAGAGGAACAGCATTTACTTCTATAAAGTTTCAAAATTTTTGCAAATCGAAGAACATTAAGCATGTTATGGTTGCAAGCGGTAGCGCAAGATCTAACAGGCAAGTGGAAATCGTAAACAAGCAGGTAACCAAATGTTTAGCAAAAGTCAGTACGGGTGTAGAGTGCATCGATTGGGATGTCAAATTATTGAAATCCAAGTGGCCCTAAATAATACAGTGGTTAGTGTGACCAAGAAGACACCTCCTCAGCTTATCTTTCGATATCCATTTAGGAACTTTAATGATAATCAATTAGTTCAGGAGATTAAACGGTTGAATAGAATTATGTTGGAGGAGGGTAGGATTCAGGAAGACAATAATGTAACCGAGCTTCTTGAAAAGAATCGAGAGCGAATAAAACAAAATTACGACAAAAGCCGAAAGAAGCCACTTGAGTTGAAAAGTGGAGATTTAGTGATGGTACATGCGCCGAAGGTTGCAACAGGGGACAGTAGAAAATTATTGCCCACAAATAAGGGATGAATGTTGAATAGCTACAAAACATTTAAATCCAGAGTAGCCGGATCACCTAAAATAAAAATAACAACATAATTATAATCACAGAATTTGTCATATTAAAATCTATTAAATTCAAAAGACATCTTCATTTATGTAAAATGATTGTCAGCTCAGATTCCATTAAAAATTCTAAAATATTAAAATAAATAAATTAATCAATTAAAATTAAAATTATATAAAATCAATTGCTTACTAATATTATTGTATCCAATATTTTGAAGTTGACGTTTTATGAATCAACTTAAGTTTTGTTTTTATTTCATTCAGCCAACATTCAGGCTAAACATGTTTACATGTACTTAGGTTTTAATTAAAGTGTTATAAGCTCTTAATTTAGATGTCGCGATTTTATACTTAATATTGTAAATATTATAGCAAAATATTAACTAGTTTTTCCAATTTTGCAAATCATATTATTACGATTGTGATACTCCAAGCCGAATTATCAAAAATTACTTAAACCTTATATTATATTATACAAATAAAAATTTAATTATAAATATACATTGAACGAAGTATTTTAATTGTGAGGAGCAAAAAAAATCAACGTGTGTAATCAAAAATACAGTCCACTAAGCAAAATATAAACTTGGGACTAATGCAGAGGCGAGTCATAAACCACAAGTGTGCAGCCCACAGCGCAGCTTTACTTACGACTGTCGTTGCCCCAACATTTTGGTCCTTCGAGCCGGATAGTCGGCTGAATTAATCATCCAAATCAACATTATCATCAGTTTAATCTAATTTAATCATCCAGCTAAATTAAAATATAAGCAGCCGGAAGCCATAGAATATCGGAAGCGTGACCGCATGTTATAATCAGATAAGTAGACTTTTATATAAGATTGCTAAAGTGAAATTACATAGTTAAAGACGCTTATTTATGCTTAAATTCCTTGATTGTTAAACGCGAACAATTGTGCTTAAATAAAATTCAAGTGAAACGAGAAAATTTGTGTATTTAAGTCAACGGGCAAACCTCATGTTCAGAAGTAGCCATTTTCTATTATTTTCATATTTTCTAACAAAAACTAAATTCTTAACAAATTTTGAAGTGCTATTAAATGAATTTTTATTAAGTTTGTGCCTGTGAATAATTGAAAAAACAATTACATAGCTGAAATTTAGAAAATTAACCAGTGATCTAAGACAATTTATCGTGTGTTTTTAGTGCTTTGGGTCTCAACATAAAGGGCTCCAATCGCGTTAACCAATAGCTAATTTGTTAACTATAATTGAACTCTCGATATGGCAGAAAAATTAGCGGCTCTTAAAAAACAGCGCAGCACAAATAAGTGTAAATTGACTAATTTAGTCAAGTATGCTCGAGAAGATCACTTCGCCACCGATGTAACCGAGTTAAACACTCGTTTAAAACGCGTCGAAAAATTAATGGAGGAATTTACGGAATTAGAGCTTCGAATATTCACTGAAAGTCCTACCGAAGAAAGCGATTTCACGTACGAGGAAAACTACTACGTTGCTACTTCGGCGTTAAATAATTTGATTCGGTCAAAAAATTTGAATCAAGGTGTAATTAGTCTTGATGAAACTACCAATGCGACCATGATTGGTGAAAACTCCCAAGTGAAATTGCCGAAAATACACATACCGGCATTTTCCGGAGAATACTCTGAGTGGCAATCCTTTTTCGACATGTACACCATACATGAATCTCCAAATCTGAACCCAGTCCAAAAGTTTCAGTACTTAAAGGGACTTCTTCGAAGTGAAGCAGCGGTTTTACTACGCCATATTGCAGTGACAGAAAGAAACTACATTGGAGCGCTCAACAAATTAAAAGAGAGATATGATCGCAAAAAATACATCATAAATACCTTCATCCGAACTTTCTTTGAGCAGCCATCCATTCACCACTCTACAGCAAGTAACATCAAACGTCTCATGGATACCTCAGATGAAATCGTTCGCGGACTTCAAGCTCTTGGTGAAATAGGCGAAACACGAGATCCATGGTTAATCTACGTACTGTTGCAAAAATTAGACGAAAAATCAAAGTCGCTGTGGGCAGAATATTCAGCAGAAATGATCAATCTAAAATTCTCAGAATTTCTGAAGTTCCTCGGCCGAAGAATAGATACTCTTGAATCATTGATTCAAGAGTAGTCTAGAAGCAGGCTAGACGAACCAGTACCAAATCCGAAGTAAGAAGTCATGTAGTTGCTGAAGATTCAGAGAAACCAATTCAGGGTCATGCTGCGATTAGATCAATGATTGCTTATCAATGCGCAATGTGCAAAGAAAAGGGTCATTCGTTATATACCTGCAACGAATTTCAATCAATGGACGTGAAAGGGCGCACGGAATTTGCCAACGGGACCAATAGATGCTTTAACTGTTTCAGCACAAGACATCCAATTTTTAAATGTCCATCAAAACGTCGTTGTCAAAAATGTGGTATGAAGCACAACACTCTGCTGCATTCAGAACAAAGCTCAGATGACTTCCAAAAGCAAACTCAGTCTACAGAAAAAGTAAACGGCCTTCATTCACAATATGAAGCAGCATCCGTAATACTACCTACGGCCATCATAAATGCAGTTGACGATTCGGGAATGATAATCCCTTGCAGAGCGCTCTTAGATTCTGGGTCACAAGCCAGTTTCATTACTGAATCCTGTGCGCAACGTCTTCGCTTGAAAAAGAAAAATGCGCGTATTTCAATAAGTGGGATAGGACAAGCGGGCTCTAATATCCAAAGGCTTAGTCACCATTCATGTCAGGCCTAAGCATTTCCCCGAATTTTCGATTAATGCTCTTGTAATGGCAAAAATAACCAGCCAATTACCTCCGCAAAAATTAATTATAAATATAAAATCTTAGAATCTAGAAAGAAATAATCAAGGGCGATATATCGTCAAACTTCCCTTTAAGGAATCCCCCGACCAATTAGGGGAATCACTAGCATCTGCCATACAAAGGCTCAGAGGTATGGAACGTCGTTTCATCCGAGATAATAGCTTTGCCAAGTTATATCAAGACTTCATGCTGGAATACCAAAATCTCAACCATATGATTGAATTTTCACCACCAAAGGACCAACAATCTCAATTTTATCTACCACATCATGGTGTTCTTAAAGCATCAAGCGACACCAGCAAAATGAGAGTTGTCTTTGACGGTTCTGCGAAATCCAGCTCAGGTATTTCCCTAAACGATTGTTTAGCAGTTGGGCCTAACGTACAATCAAGTTTGTACGCCATCATTCTTCGATTCAGGGAACATAAATATGCACTCTCCGCGGACATCGAAAAGATGTACCGACAAGTCGAAATATCTCCCAGTGATTCAAAATATCAACAAATAGTTTGGAGAGATGATTCTTCAAAACCTATGCGTCATTTCCGCCTAATGACCGTGACTTATGGGCTGGCTTCAGCTTCATTCCTGGCTACTCGAGCTTTAAAACAGATCGCAGAAGACAACAAAAATTCTCCACCACACGTCTCGCATGTGATAGCTACTGATATTTACGTAGATGATCTCATGACAGGAGCTGAAAATGAAGATGAATTACACCAGTTGAGAGAAAAAATCTCTGAAATTTTAGAAGGTTACGGTTTTCATCTCCGGAAGTGGAAGTCCAATAGTAATAAAACATTAAGGAGTATCGCTCATGAACATCAAGATACTGAAAACAAAATAATAAAAGATCACACCCAAATGCCTTCAGAATCGGTTAAGGTCCTGGGAATTAATTGGAATCCAAAAACTGATAGCCTCACCTTCACATCTCAACTACCGGATTCCACCAGCTATACAAAACGGTCTATTCTTTCCGAAGCAAGTCGAATATTTGATCCACTGGGTTGGGTATCTCCGGTTGTAATAACTTAAAAATTTTTTCTACAGATGCTTTGGGCAGATAATCTAGAGTGGGACGATCCAATTCCGCATGATAAAGTTGTTCTTTGGGAGAAAATGAGAAACAGCTTGAAGACAATCAACCAAATTTCGATACCAAGATTTATAAATTCGTTCAAAGATTCCATTACTGACATACATGGCTTCTGCGATGCAAGCCAATCAGCTTATGCAGCTGTTGTGTTTTTCAGAACAACCGAAGCAGATGGTAAAGTGTCGGTGCAACTCATTTCCTCGAAAACAAAGGTAGCTCCTATTAAGCAGCAAACACTGCCACGACTCGAACTATGTGCAGCAGTTTTATTAACAAAACTCATCGAAGTTGTCAAACGAGAAACAAATACCAATATAAGCGAAACATTCGCTTGGACTGATTCACAAATTGTTCTCGATTGGCTAGCAAGCCGCCCAAGACGATGGAGCACGTTTGTAGGCAACCGCACAGCTGAGATCCTCTCCGGTCTATCTCGAAAAAATTGGAGGCACGTTCCTTCAGCCGACAATCCGGCAGACTGCGCTTCCAGAGGTTTATCAGCTAGTGAATTAAAATTACATCTGTTATGGTGGAATGGACCAAGTTGGTTGCATAAAGCTTCTGCTACTTGGCCACCTCAGGCAAGTCATTATGGTAATCTTGATGAAAGGGCCAATAAACCGATAACTTTTGCCTTCATTTGCACTAAATCCAATGAATGGTACGACGAAATGATCAGTAGGTATTCGTCATTTCACAAATTGCAAAGAGTTTTGTGCTACATTTTGCGATTCATCGGCAACGCATCAAAGCCCTTAGATTTCAGAATCGAAGGCAGTCATTTAAGGCGAGATGAATTATTCCAAGTAGTGCGCATAGTTTGTCAACACGAGCAACAAGAATTTTACGAAGATGACATTAAAGCATTGCAGTTAGAAGGAGAAGTCGGGAAATCCAGTTCTCTTAAATCATTGGATCCTTATCTTGATGATTCCGGATTACTTCGGGTTGGCGGTAGACTGCACAATAGCTTGGCCCCATATTCAACAAAGCACCCGATTATCATGCATATTAAATCGAGAATTACAGCACTTATCCTTCAAGACATCCATTTGGCAAATAAACACGCTGGTCCAACTCTTCTCCTATCCATTGCTCGTCAAGAATATTGGATACCAAATGGGAAAACGAAGGCAAAAGAAATCATTAGAAAATGCGTTATTTGCTCTAAATTTAAAGCACAATGCCAAGAACAACTTATGGGTAGCTTACCCAGTGCACAAGTAGAATTAATTCGACCTTTTCTGAAAACTGGTGTAGATTATGCTGGTCCCATATCAATCCACTTAACTAAAGGACGAGGACAGAAAACCTACAAAGCTTACATATGTCTATTTATATGTCTAAGCACTAAAGCTGTCCATTTAGAGCTAGTAAGTGACTTATCCAGCGATGCATTCCTAGGAGCTCTAAAAAGATTTACTGCAAGGCGAGGAATTTGTCATGAATTGCATAGTGATAATGGAACCAACTTTATTGGCTCCGACCATAAACTGCAAAAGGAATTCAACAAACTCATAAAAAACTCAAATAATATCTCCAATTATCTTTCTAGTAATCGCATCACCTGGAGTTTCATTCCACCAAGTTCCCCACATTTTGGTGGCCTGTGGGAAGCGGCAATAAAATCCACGAAATTTCATCGCAAGAGAGTAATAGGAAAACATATCTTAACCCTCGAGGAGATGAACACGTTGTTAGCCGAAATAGAAGCAATTCTAAATTCAAGGCCTTTAAGCACCATCAACGACGTAGAGGTCGATCCACTTACACCATCGCACTTCTTAATTGGACATCCACATACCAAAATTCCAGAAATGGACATTACTCATCTTAAAGTATCGCATTTAACTCGGTGGCAACTCGTCCAACAAATAAGTCAACACTTCTGGAAAAGGTGGTATATCGAATATCTCACCTCCCTGCAGCAAAGAACCAAATGGAGAACCAGAAAAGCATCAACCCAGGCAAACGACGTTGTCTTAATAAAAGACAAAAACTTACCCGTCAACCAGTGGCCGCTTGCACGGGTCATAGAAGTTCATCCCGGTTCCGATGGTCTGGTCAGAGTAGTCACCTTAAAATCCGGCAACAATGAGTTCAAACGTCCCATAAATAAACTCTGTATTCTACCAATTTCTCCAGAAAAGTCAGATAAAACGCAACAACAAACATCATCATGATCATCCAAATTTACATTCAATAATAAAACAAAAATAAATTACAAGCAACAAAGTATACACCATCCCGAAATTAAAGCATTCAAATATCCGTGTTCCATCTATGTATTATCATTTTGAACCAGCCCGTTCAAAGGGGGGTGTATGCTGAATAGCTACAAAACATTTAAATCCAGAGTAGCCGGATCACCTAAAATAAAAATAACAACATAATTATAATCACAGAATTTGTCATATTAAAATCTATTAAATTCAAAAGACTTATCTTCATTTATGTAAAATGATTGTCAGCTCACATTCCATTAAAAATTCTAAAATATTAAAATAAATAAATTAATCAATTAAAATTAAAATTATATAAAATCAATTGCTTACTAATATTATTGTATCCAATATTTTGAAGTTGACGTTTTATGAATCAACTTAAGTTTTGTATTTATTTCATTCAGCCACCATTCAGGCTAAACATGTTTACTTACATGTACTTAGGTTTTAATTAAAGTGTTATAAGCTCTTAATTTAGATGTCGCGATTTTATACTTAATATTGTAAATATTATAGCAAAATATTAACTAGTTTTTCCAATTTTGCAAATCATATTATTACGATTGTGATACTCCAAGCCGAATTATCAAAAATTACTTAAACCTTATATTATATTATACAAATAAAAATTTAATTATAAATATACATTGAACGAAGTATTTTAATTGTGAGGAGCAAAAAAAATCAACGTGTGTAATCAAAAATACAGTCCACTAAGCAAAATATAAACTTGGGACTAATGCAGAGGCGAGTCATAAACCACAAACAGTGCAGCTTTACTTACGACTGTCGTTGCCCCAACAATGAGGTAATAAAGAATATTGGTAACGATAGGTATCTAGTGCAGGATATAGAGGGCGAACAACAGACAAGTAGACCTTACAAAGCGATAATAGCTATCGACAGATTGGAGCTCATTGGTGGGAGAGTTAAAGTCGGTGATCCGGTGCCTTAAAATACTTACCATTTATGTCTTTAGACATAAGCATTTGATTTAATTTAGTAATTGAATTTTAACGTTGTTGTTTTTGTATTAAGAGAATTATTATTTAAAGAAAATTAATTTGTTGTTGTGAATTACGTGAGAACGTTTGATCAAAAGGGAATTTAATAATTGGAAATACTCGATCAAGCATTGTCGTGTGATGACGAGGACGTCATCTAACACAGGATGGCCGAACTGTCGTAATCGAATTTTGAACTATTGTGTCTAGGATAAATATTGAATTGAATTAGGAAGTTGACTGATAGATGTCACTTTAAAATGTTAAATGAAAAAGAAAGAAAAAGAATTGTGATGAATTGGTAGTAGTCAAGCGTCAAGGGTGGACATATAAAATAAAATATAAAGTAAAAAGTGGAAAAATAGCTTGTCAAACATAAGTTTTATAACAGAAAATTAGCTGCTCCGGATACCAGCTATCCGGGGGCTCACTGTATTGTTCGAAATATAATTTCTACTCCCAACTAATTTGAATTTTGTGGTTGTTCGACATGAGACGTCTCTATGAAATCTTATATAGTTTTTGGTTCTACCTCCAAGTAATACAGTTGAAGCTATGCCACTGAACGCTGTTGTAATTTAACGAAGATTAAGCGAATTTAATTTGTGAATGATTTCTGCTTGTGTGAATATTTTTCCACAACCTGCATGAGCGGTTAAACAAAAAACATTAGATCCAGTATCATGATGAAAAACTTCACGAATCACACGATCAATTAGATTACGCTGTTCAATATTTGCAGTTTTATAATGCTCACAAAATAGAATTTTTTTTTCTATTGGATCTATAGCATTTGTTTTGACTAATGTGAAGTTTCTGACAAATTGACAAAAAACCTTACAAAAGCTAAAAAGTGTAAGTGCTCCGCTACACTAAAATTGTGTAGCTGGAATTTAGATCAAGGCATCGTAGGGATGTCTAAGTAATACCGAGTGTGCCATTTCATTGTATTGACCTCTGTGCATGATTTCTAGCAGACAACATATTTATGCGACCCGTCCAACATAAATTTATTCAAGTTTCAAAAATGTCACGTGGTAAAATTCTGTAGTTGAGATTTCTATGGGCCATTGACAAGGCATCGTAGAGATGTCTAAGTAATACCGAGTATGCCATTTCACTGTATTGACCTCTGTGCATGATTTCCAGCAGACAACATATTTATAGGACCCGTCCAACATAAATTTATTCAAGTTTCAAAAATGTCACGTGGTAAAATTCTGTAGTTGAGATTTTTATGGCCATTGACAAGGCATCGTAGAGATGTCTAAGTAATACCGAGTGTGCCATTTTATTGTATTGACCTCTGTGCATGATTTCTAGCAGACAACATATTTATGCGACCCGTCCAACATAAATTTATTCAAGTTTCAAAAATGTCACGTGGTAAAATTCTGTAGTTGGGATTTCTATGGGCCATTGACAAGGCATCGTGTGCCATTTTATTGTATTGACCTGTGCGCATGATTTCTAGCAGACAATATATTTATGCGACCCGTCCAACATAAATTTACTCAAGTTTCAAAAATGTCACGTGGTAAAATTCTGTAGTTGAGATTTCTATGGGCCATTGACAAGGCATCGTAGAGATGTCTAAGTAATACCGAGTATGCCATTTCATTGTATTGACCTCTGTGCATGATTTCTAGCAGACAACATATTTATGCGACCCGTCCAACATAAATTTATTCAAATTTAAAAATGCCACATGGTAAAATTCTGTAGTTGAAATTCCTATGGGACATTGACAAGGCATCGTAGAGATGTCTAAGTAATACCGAGTGTCTGTTGTCAAAATATGTATATTTTTCTTTATTTATATTGTTTTGTATTTGAAACTTTTTGTTTTATTGTTACTGCGTTTCTATATATATTAGAGAGACTGGATTTATTATGCACTTCGCGTTCGTTTCCAGTTTTGTGCTTAAAAGATCGTCATATATTCCCAAGACTCATTGTTTCTTTTTATATATGAAATATAGTGTCCTGGATCATCAGTTTTTCTGGCCGTTGAAAGTGAATTATCCCTCTTAATAAATACAGGTTTGATTCCAACTTCAACTCCGATTCAATATCATCAATTTTTACATTGTAATATTTCCTAATATCAATTGGCTGCACATCAACAATTGCAAAGCCATTATGTGAATTGATATTAAAAGTTATTGGGTTTTCGAACCATGTTTTGCATTTCGTACAAGTAGCTCCATAAAATTTTACGGCATTTTTAATATTTTTGAAACTTCGTTCATTGAAGTTTTTGTAATTTAAAGGCACATAAAAATTATCTTTTGTGTTCGATTGATAACAACTTGGACAGGTAAAATCAAGGGATATCGAACGTTTCATAAAAAATTCAATTATTTTTGAAATGTTACAATCCATTCTCATATCTATATTAGAAGTGATTGTGTTAATGTTAAAACATTTCAATAGCAAATGCGTCCTTCTTCTGAATTAGACTGAATTGCTCCATTAATTGTGAAGTACGAAATAAAATCAGCAAAATCAGTGCCAGTAGTTTTAATTTTATCCAATATATGTTTATTGTCAATAGATAATATTCTAATTATATGCGCTAGGGCATCGAAACCGCATGTGTGAGAAATGGAGACTCGGTAATTTTGATATTCAAATGAATATCCATTTGGCAATATACTATCGGTAACAATTTCTTCAACCTCCGATTCCATCTCGACATCATCTTTAGCAAAGTATCTCGCTAAAACACGTTTTCCCATGTGTTTTGGGGATTCGTATAGACGAATTGGTTTGTTCCAATTTTCTTTGTTATTTATATTATCTGGCTCTTCCTCAGAATCATGGTTTTTCGCTGCTCTCCTTTTACTTGATTTGGGAGTTGGTTTTAACGCTTGTAAGACGTTTATTGCGTTTACTAAGCGCTCTGTTTTGTCTTTTAATAGGGCAATAAATCGTCCAACCCTTAAAAACTTTCTTTCCGCGGCACACGCGGTATTACTTAGACATCTCTACGATGCCTTGTCAATGGCCCATAGAAATCCCAGCTACAGAATTTTACCATGTGACATTTTTGAAACTTGGATAAATTTATGTTGGACGGGTCGCATAAATAAATATGTTGTCTGCTATAAATCATGCACAGAGGTCAATACAATGAAATGCCACACTCGGTATTACTTAGACATCTCTACGATGCCTTGTCAATGGCCATAGAAATCGCAACTACAGAATTTTACCACGTGACATTTTTGAAACTTAAATAAATTTATGTTGGACGGGTCGCATAAAAATGTTGTCTACTAGAAATCATGCACAGAGGTCAATACAATAAAATGGCACACGCGGTATTACTTAGACATCTCTACGATGCCTTGTCAATGGCCCACAGAAATCTACACTACAGAATTTTACCACGTGACATTTTTGAAACTTGGATAAATTTATGTTGGACGGGTCGTATAAATATGTTGTCTGCTGGAAATCATGCACAGAGGTCAATACAATAAAATGGCACAAGCGGTATTACTAAGACATCTCTATGATGCCTTGCCAATGGCCCATAGAAATCTCAACTACAGAATTTTACCACGTGACATTTTTGAAACTTTAATAAATTTATGTTGGACGGGTCGCATAAATATGTTGTCTGCTAGAAATCATGCACAGAGGTCAATACCATGAAATGGCTCACTCGGTATTACTTAGACATCTCTACGATGCCTTGTCAATGGCCCATAGAAATCTCAACTACAGAATTTTACCACGTGACATTTTTGAAACTTGAATAAATTTATGTTGGACGGGTCGCATAAATATGTTGTCTGCTAGAAATCATGCATAGAGGTCAATACCACAAAATGGCACACTCGGTATTACTTAGACATCTCTACGATGCCTTGTCAATGGCCCATAGAAATCTCAACTACAGAGTTTTACCACGTGACATTTTTGAAACTTTAATAAATTTATGTTGGACGGGTCGCATAAATATGTTGTCTGCTTTAAATCATGCACAGAGGTCAATACCATGAAATGGCGCACTCGGTATTACTTAGACATCTCAATGATGCCTTGTCAATGGCCCATAGAAATCTCAACTACAGAATTTTACCACGTGACATTTTTGAAACTTGAATAAATTTATGTTGGACGGGTCGCATAAATATGTTGTCTGCTATAAATCATGCAGATAGGTCAACACCATGAAATGGCACACGTGGTATTACTTAGACATTTCTACGATGCCTTGTCAATGGCCCATAGAAATCTCAACTACAGAATTTTACCACGTGACATTTTTTAAACTTTAATAAATTTATGTTGGACGGGTCGCATAAATATGTTGTCTGCTATAAATCATGCACAGAGGTCAATACCATGAAATGGCACACGCGGTATTACTTAGACATTTCTACGATGCCTTGTCAATGGCCCATAGAAATCTCAACTACAGAATTTTACCACGTGACATTTTTGAAACTTGAATAAATTTATGTTGGACGGGTCGCATAAATATGTTGTCTACTAGAAATCATGCACAGAGGTCAATACAATAAAATGGCACACGCGGTATTACTTAGACATCTCTACGATGCCTTGTCAATGGCCCATAGAAATCTCAACTACAGAATTTTACCACGTGACATTTTTGAAACTTGAATAAATTTATGTTGGACGGGTCGCATAAATATGTTGTCTACTAGAAATCATGCACAGAGGTCAATACAATGAAATGGCACACGCGGTATTACTTAGACATCCCTACGATGCCTTGTCAATGGCCCATAGAAATCTCAACTACAGAATTTTACCACGTGACATTTTTGAAACTTGAATAAATTTATGTTGGACGGGTCACATAAATATGTTCCTAACGACCCAATTTTACCACATGGCATTTTTGTATCAAGACATCTCTACAATGTCTCGTCAGTCATTTGAAATATCCACATAGCAAAAGTGTAGCAGTCCCTTTACACTTTTTTTAGCTGTTGTAAGGTTTTTTGTCAATTTGTCAGAAACTTCACACTGCCTTTGTTTTGTCTGTTCTCTGCCAATATGAGGGAACTAGTAAACCAAGTTCTTGACATGACAAAATATTAACATTCAAAATATCTTCAATTTATAATATAGAGCTGATTTTCTGATGAATGTGAGCTGAGTCTGATTGTCTGTTAAAGGATACTTCTTCGTTGTAAACTCTCAAAAAATCTTCACTAAGATAAACTTTAAATTCATTTCCAATGTATTGTTTGGCACATTTAATGCACAAACAAATTTCGAATTTGTTCACTTCAACAAAAGAAGTATGTATAGTTCCTTTGTATGTTCTAACATGTAATAAAAGCAATCGTAACACAGACGTAATAAAAGCAACTGTAAATGGAAACGTTTGATACCTTTTGTTGGTGTTGCATACATATATGCGTATAACGATTTTATCACATCTACGCCTTCTTCCATTTTTTCAAGAATTTTCACAAACATAATCCAAAGGAATTTCAATTTACTTATATTTATGCGCTGATAGATCTAATCGATTAAATTCAAAAAATGTTAATAATTATGTTTGTCTTGCATTTACATTTGCTTTGACGTTCTGGCAACCGAAAGTAAATATTCTGTCTATGCGGAAAATTAATGTTAAGTCTAACGATGACACGTGCTATACAGCTTCTATAATATATATATATACCTCTATATAAATTTATAACTGATTAATTTTTCACTTCGCTGAGAAAACGACACCTCGTTAATTAAGGCTATTACCGGTAAACAGACGATGTTTCTATGTCGGTTGTGGCTAGACGTAATAAATATTTAATAAAATTAATTAAAATTTTTTGTTTCGTTTTTTATGTACATTTATAAATAACCTAAATTTGTGTAAACAGTGTTATTCTATGTTGGTTTTTAATGTCCACGTATATTGTACATCCAATAACCTGAATAATTTAAAATTCGTGTAATTAAATAGTTATGTTCCAATTGCGAAGTCTGAAAGTTATTTGTAGTGCTTTAATTTTAATTTGTAATTTTATTAGACACATCACATGTAGTACAGCAAGTCATATGCTGTTTGAAAGTAAAACACTGTGGCTATAACGTTTCATTCAAAATGAAAAAAAATGTACTGTTTATAATGTACAGTGTATGAAACCCATTAATTTGCTGATTTCTAGACGACGATATTTGGTAGTATACGAATATACATACATGAATATGTGAAAGGTTACAACATACCTTTTGAATTTAATATTGGTGTTAATGGAGAGGGGGTATACAATCAACCAAATAAGTCTGCGTACGCCTTTTTAATTTATGAAAAACGTTAACGCTATTTGGCTGACTGTATATGTAGGTACAAAAAGAGATAAAATTTACGATTGGATGCCGTTTCAATGTTATATTTTGTGCCTTTCTTGTTTTCATCCTTTTCAAAATAACCATTCTAATTTATGTTATACAGTCAGCATAAATTAAATTTATGAAGAAAATGAAATTATTTCTAAAGGCGAGTAAAATATACATGTTGTGTTAATACTATTTTATGTTTCAAATTGTGGCACGATGTGAAAATTAAATTAAACATATTTAAATTTTACGGATGTGAAATTTTCAGCAGAAAAAAAAGAATCAACAAAACATATACAAATGTATCCAAAATTTATTGATTCAAAAAAAAATTAAATTATTTTAGTGAAACAGTCGGTAATGAAACGGGATATTTTGTCTGTTAACTTCGTATACCGTAGAAGTACTGACATATGACATAATACTAAACAGGGTTAGAGACCATGATTATCGGATTCCCTCACAGGGTAGTAGAGTGCACCCCTAAGTCAATTAATCACTGATTTTCAGAAATTTATCATTGACCTTGCATATAGAAACATAACTCAACTTTTGTGAACATTCTGTGAGTCTTTCAATAGTCAAAAAGTGGTTTGGAAAATTTCGGGATGGCAATTTTAATTTTGCGGACGAGCCACGTCCAGATACAGTAAAAAAATTTGATGACGAAGAACTTAAAGTTTTACTGAATGAAAATCCGTGTCAAACTTAAAACGAGCTTGCAGAGCAGTTAGAAGTTACTCACCAAGAAATGTCACTTCATGGGAAAGATACAGAAGGAAGGAAAATCGGTTCCTCGTAAACTGACCGAAGAAAACAAAAATCGAACAGTTGACATTTGCATGAATTAGCTTTCTCGGTGCAAAAGGAAGAATTTTTCGCCCAAAACCATTACGGAAGATGAAAACTGGATTTTGTACGACAATCCTTAACGCAGAAAAGCATGGGTTGATTTAGGCCAGGTATCAACATTAGTTGCAAAAATGAATATTCACGCCAAGAAAGTGTTACTGCGTAGGATTGGAAAGGAGGCATTTATTACGAGCTTCTGGAACTTGGTCAAACTATTACAGCTGAATGTTAACCCAATTGAACGAATTAAGTGATGCTCTGGAGGACAAAGGCCATTTACGGGCCAAGAACGGCGGAAGGTGATAATGCTGCAAGACAACTCTACATACAGCAAAATCAACACAGGAACTCATCTTCTCCTTAGGCTGGAAAGTTGTACAGCATGCGGCGTATTCTCCAGATTTGACTCCTTCTGATTACTGACTACTCAGATCGATATCGTCATATTTAAAAGATATGAAAGTTGAAGATGTACGAAAATGGCTCGATGAATATTTTGCTTCGAAACCACCAAGTTTCTATCGAGAACACATTTACTACTCGATAAATGGCAAAAGACCATAAATAATAATGGCGAATATTTCGATTATTAATTATATTTATGTTCATTGAGCTTAATTTAAATAATTAAACAAATTTTTTATTGGTTATGCTCTTTATTTAAATTTATTTTATAGCTTTAAATGATTTAGGCCAGCCTAAAATATACAGAAGCTATAAAATAAATTTAAATAAAGAGCCCAAAACCAATAAAAAATTTGTTCGATTATTAATCTTAGTAACAAGTATCTTTACAATAAAGTTGGATTACACCAAAAAAGCCGGGTTTCTACTTGCACGCCTAATTGATTGTACAAATAATTAGATTTTTTTTGCCTAAAATATTAACTTTGTAGTGTCTTGATGTTTTTATGCCCTAAATTATACTGAACACCTGTACGAAGTTACACCTCCGTTAAGTTGGCCCACAAATTTCATTATTTCGAATTTGATTAATTATAATCGTTAGTTGGTCGTTTGTTGGTGTTTATTGGATTAGGTATAGAATTTGTTGGTAATTAGTTGGTTCATAATTGATGAAATAAAATTTGGTGTTAAGTTAGCCCATTTAAAAATATTTTCCTATTTTTATAATTCTAAGGCTCTAGTTTTCTAGATAATCGTTTGTTGGTCATATTTTTTATAAATATAACATTTGTTGGACAGTATTTAAGAAAATAATTGCAAAAAACAGTTCCAAGAAATCCCTTGCCTCCGTCATTTTAGCTACCATAGAAAGTTTTGAAAGCAGTGGTGGACAAAACGTCAAATCAAAAAAAAATCGTACATGCGATACATAATTATTAATAAGTACATAATATTACATAAACACATTATTAATAAAATCAAAAAATGACAAAGCAAAAAAAATTCGTAAGTGTTAGTCTGGGGTTGGGTACGAAATTTCCCATTACAAAATCTTTTTTACAAAATCTCTATTACAAAATTTCTTAATTACAAAATCTCCTAAATACAAAATCGCCTAATTACAAAATCTCCTAATTACAAAATCTTCTAATTACAAAATCTCGTATAAAATTTTCCCCGTAAATATATGAAATCGCGCGATTTCATATATTTACGGGGAAAATTTTATGCGAGATTTTGTAATTAGGAGAAAAGTGATTGTGTTTGTATGTATCTTTGACTGTCTGTGTTTGTATGTATGGATGTGTGTGTGCGTGTATGTGCTTTTCTTTTTTTCCGAGGAGGGGAAATCTTCAAAAGACACGGTAAGCGTACTTACCGCCGTGTGGGATTTTTACCCACTAAACAAACGTTCCTACCATCTTTAAACGGATTTGGTTCTTTCTGTCGTTTGGATAGCCTAATCGACTGTAGAACTGTGTTTCTTAGCCTCATATATTCTTTTCGCCTCGTCCGCCATGATGTCAATCGGTATCATTCCGGCTATGACGCATGCTGCTTCTTTTGTGGTGGTTCTATATGCACTGATGACCCTAAGGGAGCCTTAGAGCCTATAGACTTGTGCCAGCCGTCTCCTGTTGCATTTTACCTCCAGTGCCTCTGACCAGATCGGAGCCCCGTACAGTAGCACTGAGCTTACCACTCTGTACAGAAGAAGACGTCTACTGCTTCTTGGGCCACCAACATTTGGTAGCATATTGGAGAGCGCCGAGTACACCCTCGATGCTTTTCCGCACGTATAATCTATGTGACTCTTGAAGTTTAATCTGTCATCAAGCATAATATCCCAAATATTTTACCGCTTCTTTGGACTTTATGACGTGGTTCCCAACCTTAAACGATACCGTTTCCCGTTTTTTACAGCTACTATTCAGCACTGCTTCTGTTCTGTACTCCGCCAGTTCCAGGCCAACGGATTCCAGCCAGTCCCTCACTATTGCCATCGCCTCGTTAGCGATCATCTCAATTTCATCCAGGTGCTTTGCAGACACCACTACCGCGATGTTATCGGCCAACACTATCACTTTTGCTCCATCTTGTGGTACTCCAACTGTTATGTTGTATTCCATGGGACCATCTTCAGTGTCTTACTCTAATGCTCTATCCTCGAAGTAGCTATCTAGTATCTTCAAGAAGTAGGCCGGAACATTCAACTTTCGTAGGAAATGCATAATGTGGGCCCAGTTAGCTGTGTTGAATGCGTTTTTAACGTCGAGTGTGGCAACCGCACAGTACTGTTTAGTTCCTCCTTTCCATCTTTTTCCCTGTAAGGCTCCTTTGGCCTTAGATACCACTGCATTAATGGCATCCAATGTGGATCGTGCCTTGCGAAATCCGAATTGTTGAGACGAGAGACCGCCATCACCTTCTGTAATCGGGAGCAACCTATTCTGAATAATGAGCTCCAGTATCCCCCCCCCCTGTATCGAGCAGGCAGATTGGGCGATATGAGGATGGTTCACCTAGTGGTTTTCCTGCTTTTGGCAAGAGTACCAATCTCTTCCATATCCTACGAAACACTCCTTCCTCTAGGCAGGACTGCGCTATATTGACGAAAAGGTTAGGGTTACTTCGTATAGCTACTTTGAGCGCTTTGTTGGGTACTAGATCTGGACCAGGGGCCTTATTTACACCCACTTTGCCGCACTCGTTCAATGTCTCTTCTTACGTCACTTCCGGTATTTTCTCCATATATTCCTTCGTATGATCGTCCTATCGATTACCAGGTTTTGGAAGGTGCTACGGGAAAAGAGTCTTGATGATCTTTTGCAGCATCTCTGGAAACTTTTCTTGAGGGTTTTTTTGGCCTTTTATTCTGGACATGACCACTCTATAAGCGCTGCCCCATGGGCTTGCGTCTGCCGCATCACACAGCTGTTTGAAACTATCCCTCTTGCTTCTCCTTATTTCATCACGAAGCACTTTGACTTCTTCTTCTGGCCTTGTGACATTTAGCCCTTAGTTCCATAATGTCCTCGCTCCACCAGTAGGCTGGTTTCCTTCTATGGTTTGCTGTCCATTTCGGCATAGACGCGTCACATGCCCTGTAGAGTTGTCTGGCCACGTGGTTAACTTTGTCTTCGGCTGTGCTAGCTGGTATACTAATGTCTTGGACCAATTCCCGAAAGAGTTCTTCGTCCAGAGCATGGGGCACCTAGCCTCTTCTTTTCCAGGTCATTGGCTTCAATTTTGCCTTGCTCTGAGGTCCCACTTCAAAAAACACCGCTTAGTGATCACTATGAGTATATCGTTCACTGACCTGCCACTTAATTTCCCTCGCTAGTTGAGTACTTGTAAAAGTAATGTTGATCAGGGATTGGTGACCATTCTTACGAAAGGTGCTGGTGTTGCCTCTGTTCACTAGGATGCCGTCCAGTCGGGAAAACGCTTCTAACAGTGTGTTGCCTCTAATGTTGGTATATTTGCTACCTTACTCCTCGGCCCATGCATTGAAGTCCCCAGCAATAACAATTGGATGGTGCCCTCTTGCCTCCGCCACAATTTTAGCGAGCATCGCTTCGTACTCTGACAGATGTAGACTTGGAGGGTCATATCAACTAAAGAAATATAGTATATATTATTGATCTTTGCCAGTGCATATCCGTCCTCTTGTCGCACCTTAGCTTCCTGGAAGAGATATTCTTCGCAAACCTATATTGCCGCCTTTCGGGTCCGGTCTATTATCCATACATTATTTGTGGGTATTTTGATTGGTTCCGACACTCCTTTTCCTTTTCCCTTCTTCTCTTCACTGAGTCCCCACTGGTGCCAGTTTGACCCGATGGAGTCGTCATTTTTTCCGGAAGGGTATTTTCCACTAATATTCCTCCTGCTTGTGGTTTGAGGATCCAATTGTGAGGTACTTTAACCGCTTCTTTAAATTGTTTGTCGGTGTCCTCCGCTCCGGTACTCACGCATCTGATCTCCATCTCAAGATCGCCAAAAGATGTCCTGATCAGGCACAGCATCTTTTTTATCACCTGATGGACGTTGTGCCTATCCCTTCACATAAAATTGCAAGCTCTCGATATGCGATTTTAGTTTCTGTAGTCTCTGGTCGATTACATTACCATCGCTCTCGCTCATTGCCTTGGTTCTAGATCGATAGCGGAAGTGCTGCCACACTAGACTGACTTTCCTTTACTGGTGACCTCTCCCCTGTGTGTGTGTGTGTGTGTGTGTGTGTGTGTGTGTGTGTGTGTGTGTGTGTGTGTGTGTGTGTGTGTGTGTGTATGTGTGTCGGGGTGTATGCGCGTGTTCACAAATGTCGGTGCCATCCCAAACAATACAATTACTAAAAAGGGGATTTTAGGAGATTTTATAGTTAGGAGATGTTATAATTTTGTGATTTTGTAATTGGGAGATTTTGTAAATAGAAGATTTTGTAATTCGAAGATTTTAAAGAAAATAGGAGATTTTTTAGTTGAGATTACGAAATGAGGGATTACGTACCGCTCCCGTTAGTCTGTTTTAATTTAATTATTTTCGGCTATTCATAGTTCTCATCTTCATTTTGAAATCTAATTCACATCAATTTGTAAAGGAGATATTCGAAACATAATATTGTCTCAAGGCTTACCTATTATAGGGAAATAATTCGTACCAAACGTTTGTTATTCCTTTTCTAGATTCCTCCGCGTCTATAGTGGCATCTGAAGCAAATGGTAAATAACATTTTAAATAAAACACTTGTTTAATATTTCGCAAATTTGAGATATAATTTATTCTCAATCGATTTCGACTTGCTAGGTCATCATCAGGAGTTAAACTCAAATTTGCGAAATATTAAACAAGTGTTTTATTTAAAATGTTATTAAATGTGTTTCGTCAAGTGCCGACGGCAATAAGTGTTAACAATAGCAAATGGTACAAGTAAAAATTATATATGTGCGCAAACCATTATGGCGTCATGCGGATTGTCTAGAGAAAAAGCGGTATATTTACTTAGTAATGAGCTTCGTAGTAGTAGCTACTCATTTCTAGCGAAAAACTAAAGTTACCAATCGTCTATTTGCTAAGTGTATTAGGAATCTGCTGCGAGTTCCATATGATATATATAGTAGTGGCTCAAGAGTACAAAGAGAGATTCTAAATTTAAAAGCGTTAATTAAAAAATTAGGTGGAAATTTAAAAACAAGGATATACTCCAGGATGAGGTAAAAAAATTTATTAAAGGTATGATTGTTAGATATTTATGTTATAATATATTTTTTCTGAAGTTCATAATAATCCAGATCCATTGAAACTGTTGGATACATCTTGTATTTCCGATTCCGATTGGGCGATCGAAGTAAGTAAAATTATAATGGTATAAGAATTCTTATATTTTCCATTAATTTTTGATTGCAGACATTATCCCGAATTCGTAAAGAAGCAGTGCACAAGACTTCAAGGCGTATTTACCACAAATCGTCAAAATCATCTAAGGTTACATTGAAATTAAAAATTATGGAGCTGTAGATCCCGATTCACAATAGAAAGATATTGCGTATATTTATGAAAAGAGTGGTGTAAAATACAATGCCATATTAACTAACTGATTTACAACTGGTAAAAATTCATATTATAAATTACATATTTTGGAAGCTGATCCAAGTAATAAGTATTGGCTATATGGGGTTAAACCATTATGGCGTCATGCGAATTGTTTAGAGAAAATGCGGGATATTTACTTCGAATCTAGTGATTAATTACCATCTGTTTTGGAAGTTTAGCCGTACTATTGTATTTAAAAAGTAAAGTTAACGTTTTTTTGCTTATGTAGTGATAGGAAATCATAGCTTGAACAACAATAAAATTATTATTCATAAAACCATTTACAAACTTTATAGTTTTAATAGAAAAATTACAATTTTAGTAAATGGTATAAAATTAAATTTTATCCGTCGCCGCGAAACTCAGCGGCAAAAAAAAATCGTCGTTCATCGCTAGTTTATATTTTTGCACAAACTGCGCTTGGTTTGAGAACCTTTTGTGAGAGAAATAAGTAAAATTCGAAGACACCTTATTTAAAATAAAAGCTAGCTGGTCTGGTTCTCGCTTTTTTTGCCAACACAGGAATTTTATTTTTTTTACTTATCATTCATTGACTTCACTTTTGATTTGACTTTTGGCTTAACTTTTGACTACAATAAAACTTCCTACTCCCTGTGTAACAATGAATTTTTTATTAAATAATCTGGCAGCTTGTCCGATGTAAAATTCGGGAGATTTTTTATACTTATTTAAATCTGTCCGCTTGCCACTAGTGGGGGCTATGACAACAGATTTATTTCACTTGTTGCACGATTTAAAGTAAACCAAAAAACGATTTTCTGCTTGCCGGTTCATCGGTCGTGTTTATATACCAGTTTAATACTGCTCCCGAAATTTTCTTTATTGCGCGTCAAAAATCATTTTCATGTTTGGTTATTCTGTTTATGACACATAATCATCTGGAAATATCGTTTATGGCTTGTCACAATCATGATCATTCTAATTGTCGACGGGCTGTGCTTATGTATTTGTGTTGTTGTTCATTTTATTCATTAATCACTAAACCACGCTTTCCTTTGTACGCGATGTCTCGGACGTTCTTGTTATTATTAGATCATTATGCATTTGTGCGTTGGTGTATAAACATCTTTCGATGTTTACAATAAATAATTGTAATAAATACTATCTGACCTATCGCTGTTCATAGTGTGAACTCGTTATATGATGGTCATAATCGTGACAATATGTAATGTAAAATAAAAATATTTTAAAACAGAATGTTCAAAAAATTACAAACAAAACAAAATGAGACCAATTATTTCATATATGCACTCGCCCGCACCAAAAGTTGTCATTTTGGCTTATTAATGAATATACAAGTATAACACGTTTATGTATCATTTTGAAATGTTTGAAATATTTGTCTATGCCAGTAGCAAACGAACAAGTTTTTTATTTTGTTCAAATGAATCCCATTCCAATTGGGTGTAGTAACCACAAATTAAGAAGTCAATAAATGTTATATCGATGTGATTTAAATCCTTGCACAAAATATAACGAATTATACAGGGGGCAAATTGCCAGATTATTTGATCAAAAATTCATGATATACAACATATTGCAGAATCTCCAGATTCTAGGAAATTTTATTCAAAAGTCAAGTCAAAATCCATGTCAAAAGACAAGCCAACAATAAAGTCAAAAAACAAGCTAAAAGTTAAGTTCAGTCAAAATTCAACCTAAAAGTCAAATCAAAAGTGAAGTCAAGAAGACTAAAGCCAAGTAAAAGTGAAATTAAAAGTCGAACTAAACGTTAAACCGAGTAAAAAGTCAGGTCATAAGTCAAGTGAAAGTAACTTTTTAACTCAAAAGTTCAATCTAAGGTGTAATCAAAATCCAACTTAAAATTAAAGTCAAAAGTCACTTCGAGAGTTAAGCCAAAAAATTAAGTCAAATAAAAACAATTAAGAAATAATCTTTAAATCAAAATTTTCGCGATTTTCTTGTCATACTAGATGTGTTTATATCAGTCAATTTTTTGTTGTTATACACAATCAGCAATATAGGAATTCATTCCCAACAAAGTTGCACTTAAATTATTTCTTTTTGGTGCATATAAATATTGTACCACCAAGAAGCCATTTAATGAGTCCATGAATTCGCTGAGTTTCACACGTTTATTCCTTTTGGCTCATTTAATCATCGATACCCGTGCGATAATTCTTAACCAGATAGACACCAGTACAATTATCTGTCAATGACCCTTAAAATCCATCTAACTTTTTTCAGTGTAGAACCATAGTTACATAAAATACAAAACTGAAAAACCTGTGTATGAATAACATTTCATTAATAAATATCGAAACTACATTTGTTGAAATTTTGACCATTTTATTTGTTATTGGTGGACAAGACAACATAGAAACGAAGAAGGTTACTTTTGTAAAAACATTAACTTTTTTCCTAAAAGAAATCTAACCTACTTGACACTTCTCTTACACCACTTATAATATTTCATAGGTTACCTGCGGCGATCGATATATTGCATAAGATTTAGATCTATATTTGCTAAAGTTCTTGCAAACATTGATCCCAACAAATCAACTAGTCCTGAAAATATTTCCCCAATAGCTCCTAAAAACTGTTAGAAATCTTTGACCAAACCTTTATGGCTGGAAATTCGTTCCTTCGATAGTCCTTATCTCTGTTTTTTCTAAGGTGCTATGTAGAAACCGAAATAAATTTCCGTCTGCTGAAACAAATGGAAGAGTACCAATCAGCGGTGTAATTAGCATGGCACAATAGTTTACTGCTAATGTTGATGGGAATTGGACTTCATAGTATGCTGGTTTCATCGATTGAGAGCTTCTATTTTGAAGCCGATCGAATCCAAATGGTGATGGATGCCGTGACTTCCTTTCCTCACACATTAAATGCTGGAGTCTCTCAGGCATTCGTCCTATGTATCTCCTACACTTTTATCTGTATTCAATAATGATTTGTTATGCGACATTCTTAATTTATTCATTCTTTTGCTGATGACAGCATAGTAAGGAAACTAAAGACTAGGACTTTTAACTTACAACAGAAACAACTTTTTCTCAAAGAGATTTCCAAATAGAAGCTTGGCTCGAGAAGAAGCTATAGAAGCTTGAATTGCTTTAATAAAATCACCAATGACAGAGGTTTCTCAAGAATTTGCAACAATATACCAGAGATGTATAACTGAACCTAATTGTTAAAGGTCGGAGATGAAAAATGGCGAATACGATTTTAGGTGCTGTTCAACACGTTTCAATTCTAAGTAATATTAACATTAATTGTTAGTCTGTGATTTGGCGGATTGAGATGGAAAATTTATATTGTTGTGACCAATTGTGATATTGAGGAATGAAGTTTCCAAATTTAACAAAACTAGTAACATCTATTACGGGTAAGGTGACCATAATTTGTTTTCGGTTAATTGATTCATTTTATTGTATTCTAACAAAAATCACAGCATGTAATTTATTTTGATAATATATCGAGCGACTATTTTTCTGATTGGTGAATTTTTTTTGTTAATTCTTCATTATCTTCTAGAAGTTGACTTATTTGCACACAATTAAATTCACGCAAATTGTATTTAACTGTTAATACAGAAGACAATGTTTTTTACAGCCAACTGCGTTTTCTCGCTGCTCCAAAAATCATTTCGAAATGAGAAAACCCTCTCAACCGCAGCGTTAGTCCCAGGGAAACACATAGCAATTTCCACTAATATTCGCAAGTTTTGTCCATTCATCTAATTTTTCAAGAGTACAATATAATTTTAATCGCCGCACTTCTTCAAACAAACTATCGTCATTAATATTGTGATTGTTGACACCATGTTTGTTTAAAGATTCAACGCAATGCATTATTTCATCCCAATTTACCTCACGTCTGAGAAGCATCCATTCGAACTAACAGCCCTATTCCCATAGTCGCATCACTTCATGTGATGTGATAACTATCACATCACTTTAGTTTTGGTATTCTCTTAAGGTACGATTAGACGATATCATTTAAGTGAGATATCATTTCAAGTGAGATCTCACTAAAATGAGATGCATGTTTATACCAGGACAAAAGTGAGGTCAATTATAAAAATAAAAGTGATATATCATTTGTAAAATTTCGCATCACTTGCTCAAGTGAAAAACCTGTTTAGACGTACACACTTTTGTGATAAAGAAATTTCTTTATTAAATTCGAGTTTTGTGTTAATAATTTATTATTTGGTTGTAGTCGATGCAGAAATCAATTACGCTATTAAAAAACTCAATTTAATTACATTTATATTATTGATATGGATCAACCACAAGCTGCAGCTTGTCTCGCCCTTTTACTTATACAAAAACGTAAAAAAAGACAAAAGAAAGTTACTAAACGGATCTGGGTAAAGGATTGGATTCAAAAACGAAAAGATTACGGGGCGGTTGATAACCTCTTAAAGGAATTGCAGGAATGTGATAAAAACAGTTATAAAAATTTTATAAGAATGAGTGCTGTAGACTTTGATGAAATATTATATATAATAGCGCCATTAATTTCAAAAAAAGATACAGTAATGCGTTCTGCCATCACTGCAAAAGAACGTCTTGTTGTAGTCGATTGGAGTGACGTTTATCGTTTGGTGTGATAACTATCACTTGAAGTCACATTCTCTTAGTCGTATAAAAAGTTAAACATCACTTGAAATGATATATTTATCACCTGAAATTTGTTAGTGATAGATCTACAAATGTCAAATATTACGTCAGTTGTAAGGATATTTTTATTGCTGCCTGATATGTATACTTTCTGTCATTTGTCGTATCACATCATATGAATCGACTAAAAGAATACCAATTTATACTTCAAGTAATGTGATAATTATCACATCACATCAAGTGATGCGACTATGGGAATAGGGCTGTAATTAATGTCAGCAGTAGTTGCTACCCATTCATTAATATACTCGTAGCAAATTTTATAAAAGTTTTTCACTTCGCTTAAAAATTAAGCTTGAATTCCTGGATTATATTCCTCTAAACTTGACCTTTTTTTTAAAAAAATGAGTGGAATGAATTCTTCTTCAAGCCTGGCATATAGTTGATTTTTAAAATTTGTGAGTTTGCATATAATTTCCGCGGCTGAAATTGTGTCAGACTCAATTTCCTGGACAGTTTTATGGAAATTGATAGCCTGATTGTGCATAAAATATGATATAGGTTCTGCTAATTCATTGGTGAAAAAAGCTTTCAGAATTTTCGGACATTCCTCCAAACTTAAAAAGTAACTACGAAGAAGCTCGTATAATTCAATTACCCGTTCTATGGCTGGAGTAAAGGCTAGCCATCTAACTTTTGAATACCCTAGTAGTTTTTTGTATTCAACGGTTAAACCAAAACGGTCGAGAAAGAGAAGTTTCTACAACGGTACCAGTTGCACCCACCGAAATTTGAGAATATTTCCCAGTTCGTTATCCATATATTATTTTTTTGCTACTCGTAAAAGTTGGCCCCATACAAATTTGGTGGTTCCACTTCTCCAATTCTCATTTCACTTTTCGCAATTTCTCGATGAAAATTAACAAAACTTTTGCTTTTTAATTTTCACCCACTTTTTTCCTTTTAGTTCCATTTAAAGAACGTTTTACTTCCCTAAATTCCCACACTTTTTACTTCTACAGTAGCATTCTATTTTAATAAAATGTAGCATCAAAAATGATTTTGAACATTTATACGGTAATACCACATGATTGCCGTGTAAGATCAGCTCCCATTACACAAATGGAATAATTAATTTAAAAATCGAAATCACCTTATAAACAATTAAAATTTCGATTTTTAATTTAATTATTCCATTTGTGCAATGAAAGAGCAGATGATGAAAGTGAAAGTGAATGGAAAGAAAATTAAATAGTTGAGTAAAATTAAAATATACAGTATTATTGGTTTGAAAAATTTATAAAATACCATATAGTGAGAGCTAATTTGTCAATAATTGTAACCATCCACTATGGAACACGTGCCTACTTGGTGTACTGTAATCATCGATGCGCAATCAATTTAGTAGATTCCTTGGTTGGTAGTTGTAGATATATACGAGTCAATTACATACAAAAATTAAAATGTATTATAAAGTGTAGACAGACATCACTACGGTTTCATATTGATGCAATCCAACGCTGTTGAAGAGATAGCAGTTATTTCTGCGGTTTTGGTTGGTTTCGGAGAAGAGCCATGTACTAATTTAGTGTTGGCGCGCAAATTCTTGTCGGGCTAGTTACAATATAACATACAAATAGAATTATAAAAAAAAAAAAAAGTTTGTTGGATTGAGGGGGGGTGAAAACAAAAGTAACATATTAGCGGGGAAAAATGTAAAGATCTAGAAAAAGCTTGAAAAACGTCAGTCAATGGAAAAAAGTCAAAAGGTGCATTTTGTTTTAAGTAATGTTTTTTTGTAAAATTGAACCATATGATAACTTAAATATTGTAATAAAAAAATAAAAAGGTTGATAAAGTTAAGTAAAATTTAAACTGACAAAAATCAATTTGTTTTTTTGATAAACCTTGTTAATGTAAAACTTAAAATTGTCAGTAAAATAGAAAAATAAAAATTGTAACAAACAGACAAAAAACTGTAGATCAAAAAGTTTATGTGAATCTAATATAACAAATTATTAATTAATGTACCTATAACTTTAAAAAATTAAAATAAAATGAAGTTTTGTTAATAATAAAACACTGTTAATTAAATTTATTTAAACAAAGTTCCGTAGTGATAACTTTACAGTGGAGGAAAATAAAAAACTAATTACAAGTATATGAAGTGTGAACGACGATTTTGTTTTGTGTGGATGTGAAAGTTTTGGGCCCAAACCGTCCAGATTAACATATGTTGACCAAATCATATTGGGTTTAGTCTGTTTCACAAACGTACGCCAACATTTATGGCATAATATTTGATGATTGAAGCAACGCGAAATTTCCAGCATATGTGAATGGTACATCAGTTTTGTATATATATGGACACGACAACCTGGAATATTGACTAACAACACACCCACCACCTATTATAGCCGCGTTTAGTGTATATACATATTGGAATCATCATCGTGAGTGGACACCGTCAGGATGCTGCCATGATAAGTATAGTATGGGTGACGTATTTTTGTAAGATTTTTTTTGTTGCTTTTGTAATTATTATTATTATTTCATTTTTATTTATTTAAATACTATTGTTCATGCACGGTGCGCGACTTTATTTTTCATTGATGAGCGTAGATAGAAACATGTGGTAACAGATTTTAAGTTTAATATGGGATGACCTTGGTGGATAATGCGTTATGACGAACCATTATTAAGGAGTGAGCACACTTGTTAAATTTTTTTTTGTTTTTTTGTTGTAATAAATGGCATCCGACGTCTTGTGTTGCGGGAAAGATCCCTCCCTAGCCACTGACTGCTTTTCTCGGTATTCTGTGTGCCATGTGGCGTCGGAAAGACCCAAGCCAACCGTTACAAATGGCGCCGAAACAGGGACCTGATAAAATGGGTCGAGATAACATAATGTGTTCTTACCGTTAATTACGTAATACTGTTAATAAAAATTTGGTAGCCCTAACAAGGCATCCACGTGGCTTCACCATGCAACTAGTACAATTTGTTACCGCTTAAGTTTACTTGCGGTTAATTGTTATTTTTAAGACCCTTAAGGTCAACTGCATTTTTTTTTTAAATTTCACATTCAATTATTTTGCCGTTTTGTCAATCCATAATGCCGAAATATAATCGATTGTTCCGTGAGTCGGTTCTCTTATATTTTAGCAGAATGGATTTGTTACGAAATTAATTTTTTTTTGTAACTTTGCCACTTCATCAATAAATTTTTATTTTCATTCAATCAGTGTTAACAGTTTAGGATTTGAAGATTGACAATTAATTTATTCATTTGCGATTGATGAGTCGATGAGTTCGGGTTCCTCGCTGATGATAAATGTTTAGTAATTACTCTTCAATGACTAAAATATAATTTCTTATTTTTTTTTAAATTTGTTTTTGGAAATAGATTTTCCAAATAAAATATTAATTATCTCGTTTTTTTTTTGGTTGCGTCATACCAAGTCACGAAAGTAATGACACAAAGCAAGATCATATAGCAAACATTGGTGACTTAAAAGAATACGCAAGATACTACTAAGCCATCATCCCATATATGTACGTATACATATAGATATATAAAAAAAAAAAAAATTAAAACAAAAATTCCAAGAATCTTTTCTTTTCTTTGATTACAAATTTAATTTAATTTATTATTACTATTTATTTATTTTGTAAATATTACCCTTATTTAATAATTTTTTTTTTCTGTTATTGAATTGAATTTGTCTGCGTCTTTACTAATATTAAGTAGAATACATTGTTCAGTTTTTGCACGACATTCCTACAATTTTTTTTGTGTTTTTGCATTGGATTGCATCGAGATTTCATTTTGATTGTTATTGCATCTAAGTAATAGACTATAGACAGCATATTTGAAATAGGAATCAAGATTAAATTGTTTTTTTTTGCGATTCGTTCATACATTTTCACACTAAATTCCAAACAACATTTTTACTTCATTTGGTTTACGCAATGGAACTTAAATTACTAACTGAAAATTTATGTGAGGAGGAATTGGAGGTAGAATATATAGTTCGTAACTTATCGCCTTTAGAAGTAGGTGTAGAATTAAAACTGCGTCAATTGCTGCAGGAAGAGCATCAAAATTCTCATCTAAAACCTAAATTATCACATGTAACCGAACATCCAGAGCAAGAATTGAATTTAATCACTGCCAAATTTGACGAGTTAGAATTGTTATTGGAAGCAATAGACGATAACTCTTCTTTAGAATATAAACAGTCTGTATTAATTAAATTAATTCATTGGAAAGACAGAGCAGTAAGGTTGGGTAATTCTTTTACTAACCTAGCCTCGGTCTCCTTGGTCATTACAACATTCGAAAGGACCATCCGTAGTTTGGGTCGTGATTTGAAAAAATTAGATTTTAAAAGTCTCCCTAGGGCACAAGACAATCGAAACCAAGCTTCCACATCCAAAGACGCAGGGCCTGCTAGACCTAGCAGAAGTCACGAACTCGGTACCGACCGTGAGGTGGAGAATTCAGACTTCGACGCAACTTTTGAGAGTAGATTTTCTAAGAAAATAGAAGAAATGACAACAAAGTTTCTGAAACAGGCATCATTAACAACACCTCCGACACGTCACTCCAAATCCAGAAAATCTGAGCCTCGTAGCCGAAATAAAAACAACATGAGCGATAGTGAAAGCAATTCGGATTCTTCAATAGATCAGTCTGGAAAACATCGACGAAATAAATACGAGCCTTCGAAACGCTATGGTAAACGACGACCGGATCCCACCAAATGGAAGCTTTCATTTGCGGGCAAAGACAATAGTAGGGGTTGCGACAACATCCAGGACTTTATTATGCGGATGGAGGAACATGCACATCAAGACGATGTACCTAAACGAGAATTAGTTACTCTAATGCGAAATTTTGTATCCGGTGTCGCAGAAAAATGGTATTATGTGTTTATCAGGAAGAATAAAAATGCGTCTTGGCGTCAACTCAAGTCAGCACTATTGGAGCGGTTCAGTAGCCTCGAGAGCGAGCGAGCGCAACGAAGATATATTCGAGGTAGAATGCAGGAATCCAGAGAATCTTTCAACGATTTTATTCTGGAAATTGAGATGTCGAACTGTAGGCTTTCTAGACCACTACCAGAAGATGATATCTTAGAAATTGTATTGGACAATATGAATCCGGCACTGAAAAATGCTACCCAAAACCAGGATTTCGAGGACATCGAAGAATTACGCAAGATTTGTTCGAATTACGAAAAGCTATGGTCAACATCAGGTTACGATCCGCGGAAACTGATCGAATCTCGTTATAAACGTACCCGTGCAGTGGAAGAAATAGCGAGGCCGAGTTCCCAGGATAAACATAAAATTTCAAAGGAAAGTATGAGGTGTAGCGAAAGCGACGATTCCGTACCCGACCACGTGAAAGATGATAGCGGACAACAGGTTAACTCATTTGAACGTAGGAATAGCGTCATTATATGTTGGAATTGCAAGGACATTGGACATACCTTCGCTAAGTGCCCACTAGAGAGAACTCATAACTTTTGCTATGGTTGCGGTTTGGCTGGTAGAACTTATGATGACTGTTATAGATGCCTCAAGAAACGTGCGGGAAATGGCAATCCGAACGTCAATCGTGGGGAACTGCGTTCGGAGAACAACAAAGTCCCCAAAAGTTCCCAACAGGTACAAAAGGAACATCCTGCCGCTACGAGCAAGGACTAGAAATGGTATCAAATACGATCAATACACGTCTCGCCAGAATTATTCGGTACTGGAAGGAGAAAAAGGAAGTTAATCACAATTGCTGTATATCCACCCTCACTGAATTCATGGAAAATGACCCACGCCCTTATTGCAAAATTCGAATTCGGAACAAAACCTTGTTCGGATTATTAGATAGTGGAGCAACGTTAAGTGTCTTGGGTAAAGGAAGCGAGGAGCTGGTAAAATCGTTTGGAGCCTATTTGAAAAAGATAAATTCCACCATACAAACAGCGGATGGTTCTCGGAACAAAGTTTTAGGTTACGTAACACTACCAGTTACCTATATGCATAAAACCGAATCCATAACCTTTAGTGTCGTCCCCTCACTCCAATCTGAGGTTTATTTAGGGATAGATTTTTGGAGTAAGTTCAGAATAGCCCCACAAATCGTATCTGATATATCAAGTACGCCCGATTCTGAAAGTCTTAAGAAACTGCACAACTTAACCGGTGACCAACAAGATAAATTAAACGAAGTTATTGCGAGATTTCCATCAATCGCTTCAAGGGGCCTAGGCAGGACTCACTTAGTAAAACACGTTATAGATGTCAACAATGCAACTCCAATCAAACAAAGGCACTATTCGGTTTCACCTGCAATACAGTCTTTAATATATAAAGAAGTTGATAGAATGCTTTCCTTGGGAGTAATCGAAGAAAGTTCCAGTCCTTGGAGCAGTCCTATAGTGCTTGTTCGTAAATCAAACGGTAAAGTGAGGTTGTGTCTTGATTTCAGAAAAGTTAATGAAGTCACCAAAAAGGATGCATACCCATTACCCATTATTGATGGCTTATTAGGACGGCTCCAAGACACAAAATATATTACCAGCATCGATCTTAAAGACGCATTCTGGCAGATACCTTTGTCCACAGAATCAAAAGAGATTACGGCTTTCACAGTTCCAGGTCGCCCTCTCTATCAGTTCTGCGTCATGCCGTTTGGGTTGTGTAATGCACCCCAAACCATGAGCAGACTGAGAGTCATTCCCCATCGGTTACGAGATAGAGTATTTGTCTACTTAGACGACATTCTGATTATCTCTGCGGAATTCGATGAGCACCTGGAACTGCTGAAAACAGTTGCTCATTTACTATCTGGAGCGGGATTAACGATAAATCTAGAAAAAACCCATTTTATGCTCAAAGAAACCAGGTATCTAGGATACATAGTTGGAGAACAAGGACTGAAAACTGACCCATCGAAAGTGGAAGCAATTCGGAATTTTCCAAACCCAACCACAGTAAAACAAACGCGCAGGTTTCTAGGAATGGCCGGTTGGTATCGTCGGTTCATTCCAAACTACGCCGACATAACCGCACCGATCACTAATTTATTGCGGAAAGGTGTAAAATTTGGATGGACAAACGATGCTGAAATTGCATTTCAAAACCTGAAAGATAAGTTATGCAGTGCTCCAGTGCTACATAATCCAGACTTTACCAAAGAATTTTACATCAGGTGCGATGCAAGTAGTCGGGGATTGGGTAGTGTTCTCTTCCAAAAAGACACAGAAGGTAACGAGAATCCTATCATATATATGTCACAAAAACTAAATCAGGCCCAAAAGAATTATACGGTGACCGAACTTGAGTGTCTGGCGGCGGTAGTTAGTATTAAGAAATTCCGACCATACATTGAAGGGTACCGATTCACAATTATAACAGACCACGCCAGCCTTAAGTGGCTGATGCAGCAGACAGATTTAAGCGGTAGACTTGCTCGTTGGAGTCTTAAATTGCAGGAATATAACGTCAATGTCATTTACCAGAAAGGTTCCGAAAATATCGTACCAGACGCTTTGTCAAGAGTACTCTGCGATACTATCGAAGAATTACAAGCTGACGTAAAATTATCTAAAAGCGACCTGTTCGATAGCACAAAAATTATTGATCCCGAGTACCTTAAAATTAGAGGCAAAGTACAGTCAGAACCCAATTCCTACCCTAACTTGACCATTCATGAAAATAAACTTTATATTCGCGTAGAACCGAAAAGCCACGTCAAACTTACTGATATCCCAACTTGGAAGTTGTGGATTCCAGCGGAAATAACCAAACAAACGATTATTAATGAGCACAGCCCGCCAGAGGGAGCACATTGCGGTATCAAGAAAACGACCGAAAGGTTAAGACGGGTTTACTATTGGCCTAAAATGGCAAACGAAATTCACGATTTCATTGTGCAATGCGATATATGCAAGCAGTCCAAGGCCATGAATACGTGCGGCCGTCCACCTCTCGGTAAGCAAACGATATCACATCGACCCTTCCAAAAAATTTTCATTGACCTTTTAGGACCTTACCCACGAACTGCGAAAGGCAAGACCGTTATCCTGATCGTGTTAGATAACCTTACTAAGTTTGTTTACCTAAAAACTTTGGCAAAAGCTACAGCTGGACCTATTGTAAACTTTCTACAAGATGAGCTATTTCCACTATTTAGTGTGCCACAAACTATACATACCGATAACGGAGTGCAATTCGTGGGAAAAGAGTTTACAAATATGATCAACACGTTAGGCATACAACATATCAAAACTGCGTACTACTCACCACAGAGTAACTCTTCCGAGCGAGTGAATCGTTCGATCATTGCAGCGATTAGAGCTTACGTTGGCGAACAGCATTCGACATGGGATAAATTTCTTCCCCAAATAGCTTGCTCCTTGAGAAATTCCGTATATGAGTCAACCGGTTATTCTCCCCACTTTTTACTATTCGGTTACCATCAAATTTTGCATGCAAACGATTATAAATTGTTAAGCGAACTAGATCTGCTAAGCGATGGTTCGATAGATTGGATGAATACCTCAGAAAGATTGGGACTGATACACGAAAAGGTGCGGAAAAATGTAAAGCAAGCGTACGAAAATTATTCGAAACGCTACAACTTACGTTCCAGAGAGCGCACATTATCAATCGGTCAAAAAGTTTACGTCCGTCAACACCCGATGAGTGATGCTTCAAAACGTTATGTCGCAAAATTTGCGTACCTCTTTCTAAAGGCCTTCGTAAAAGAAAAACGGGGCGATGTAAATTATGTATTAGAGGACGGAAATGGCAAGATTCTTGGAACATACCACTTGATGGATATTAAAACTTAAGTGTTCCAGTAGTTGAATTAAGCGACCATTGATTTTCAGCTTTGACGTTGCCAAGTTGTTTTGACAAATTCAAACCTGCCCTGTAACCATCCACTATGGAACACGTGCCTACTTGGTGTACTGTAATCATCGATGCGCAATCAATTTAGTAGATTCCTTGGTTGGTAGTTGTAGATATATACGAGTCAATTACATACAAAAATTAAAATGTATTATAAAGTGTAGACAGACATCACTACGGTTTCATATTGATGCAATCCAACGCTGTTGAAGAGATAGCAGTTATTTCTGCGGTTTTGGTTGGTTTCGGAGAAGAGCCATGTACTAATTTAGTGTTGGCGCGCAAATTCTTGTCGGGCTAGTTACAATATAACATACAAATAGAATTATAAAAAAAAAAAAAAGTTTGTTGGATTGAGGGGGGGTGAAAACAAAAGTAACATATTAGCGGGGAAAAATGTAAAGATCTAGAAAAAGCTTGAAAAACGTCAGTCAATGGAAAAAAGTCAAAAGGTGCATTTTGTTTTAAGTAATGTTTTTTTGTAAAATTGAACCATATGATAACTTAAATATTGTAATAAAAAAATAAAAAGGTTGATAAAGTTAAGTAAAATTTAAACTGACAAAAATCAATTTGTTTTTTTGATAAACCTTGTTAATGTAAAACTTAAAATTGTCAGTAAAATAGAAAAATAAAAATTGTAACAAACAGACAAAAAACTGTAGATCAAAAAGTTTATGTGAATCTAATATAACAAATTATTAATTAATGTACCTATAACTTTAAAAAATTAAAATAAAATGAAGTTTTGTTAATAATAAAACACTGTTAATTAAATTTATTTAAACAAAGTTCCGTAGTGATAACTTTACAGTGGAGGAAAATAAAAAACTAATTACAAGTATATGAAGTGTGAACGACGATTTTGTTTTGTGTGGATTAGGGCATGGTTCGATTAATCGATTAATCGATTAATCGGTCAATCAGAAAAATTTTCAATTAATCGATTAATTTGTAAAGCTGTCGATTAATTGGTTCTCATATTATTTTTCAGAAAAATAATAAAAATTGCATTTTTAACTATGTGTAATAAATATTCTAATTCTCTTTAAAAAGGAAAATATAAACTATGAGCGTATTAAGGTGGATTTATACTATATTATCCGTTGCTTTCACTTCCTAGTTCCTACACGTATCGTATCAGACAAAAAAAAACAATATTACATGTACGAGTACTTCTTATATGAGTAACATCTCAACAAAATACAGCACAACGAACAAATACAATTACATCATACTTTACACAACATTCCACAAAATCTCCAGCATTAGTTCTCGCAAAACTTACTGCAATAGATCGCATACCGTTCGCTACTTTTGCGAACAGCAATATAATAAAAAATGGCTGGAAAGCGCAAGGCTTAAAAATGCCTCTGACTGAAAAGCGAATCAGAGCTGCCGTTATGGATTATGCTGTAAAAGTGCAGTTAGAATTAAAACAAAAAATACAATTGAAAATAACTAACAACGAACGATACTCTTTATCACTTGATGAATGAACATCTAAACGTAATCGGCGATACATATGCCTTAACGTTCACACAAAATATTCACATGTTTATGGACTAGGGATAATCAGAATAAACGGCTCAATGCTGCTACAAAAATTATGCCACTTTGACATCGATTTTCATAAGCATATTGTTGCAGTCGTTACCGATGGTGCATCTCAATGAAAAAGATGGGTCAACTAATGGGTATTTATCATCAAATTTTCAATAAATAAATTTACGACCATAGTACGAAAATATTTTTTTTATATAAACGATTAATCGATTAATCGCCATAAAAAACGAACAATTAATCGTTAATCGTTTTTTTCTAAAAACGATTAATCAACCATGCTCTAGTGTGGATGTGAAAGTTTTGGGCCCAAACCGTCCAGATTAACATATGTTGACCAAATCATATTGGGTTTAGTCTGTTTCACAAACGTACGCCAACATTTATGGCATAATATTTGATGATTGAAGCAACGCGAAATTTCCAGCATATGTGAATGGTACATCAGTTTTGTATATATATGGACACGACAACCTGGAATATTGACTAACAACACACCCACCACCTATTATAGCCGCGTTTAGTGTATATACATATTGGAATCATCATCGTGAGTGGACACCGTCAGGATGCTGCCATGATAAGTATAGTATGGGTGACGTATTTTTGTAAGATTTTTTTTGTTGCTTTTGTAATTATTATTATTATTTCATTTTTATTTATTTAAATACTATTGTTCATGCACGGTGCGCGACTTTATTTTTCATTGATGAGCGTAGATAGAAACATGTGGTAACAGATTTTAAGTTTAATATGGGATGACCTTGGTGGATAATGCGTTATGACGAACCATTATTAAGGAGTGAGCACACTTGTTAAATTTTTTTTTTGTTTTTTTGTTGTAATAAATGGCATCCGACGTCTTGTGTTGCGGGAAAGATCCCTCCCTAGCCACTGACTGCTTTTCTCGGTATTCTGTGTGCCATGTGGCGTCGGAAAGACCCAAGCCAACCGTTACATAATCTTGGTTGTTGATTATAATTCGTAAATTGTTATTCGTATTAATATTAATAATTTTAGATAGTTATTTCCTAATACATTTTGGAAACTTGTGCGTAAGACAATTTCAAAATTTATAAAAGAAAATGTCAAAAGCTTATTTTAGGATGAGCACACATAAGACGAATGTACCTAGATACCCAGTTTCTTTAAAAACTTAATTGCTATTTTTGGTAAGGATTTAGCGAGCATTAAGATTCCACGCTCAAATTCGAATTTAAGGAACAATATTTGTTCAGTTTTAAATATTTCGAATAAAACATCAAATCGTATAAAAATTTTTAACATTTGGAACAGAAAAATAAAACCGTTTCATATGGGTGGCAATATTACTTCCGATAATTGTGGAGAAACTTTCAAAAATCGCGAAAACAACGAACATAATTTTCATCAAAATAATAATACTAATCCACACCAAAAAACTAGCATCATTGAACTAGGCCCTTCAACTGAAATAAAAGAAGTTAGCCCTTTATCTGTCGAAAATATTTCATTTAGAATAAAGAAAATGCCAATAGTTATCGAAGACATCTTAGTTGAAGGTTGGTTTCCACGTGGAACATTTCAATTGGCAATTGAAGACGTCGGTAATGTGGCAAACGAGGACATACGAGAATCATTAAAAGCTTTTCTAATAGCTGCAGATTCATCATGTGTGTTGTCTTTTAAAACTGTTAACTATAACAATGCAAAGAAAACATTTGTTATGTATACAATTTGCAAATATAGTAACCACAAACAAAAATATAAATTTGTAATTTTTAACAAAAATATAGTTAATATGTTTACGAAGGGCGACGATTTAAAAAATCACTGAATGTTAAAAGAATTTTCCCAATTAAGAGGTCAAAGACGAATTAATGAGCAGGATAAAATGGAGCACAAAACGCCAAATTTAGTTCACTTGGAAGCATTGAATGCCATAGACGGAAATCTCCTTAAAACGGGAAATACTTAAAATATTTCAAGACCGTTGGTGCAAGCGTAAGGCTAGGTCTGAGCGGCTTAATTTGTGTGATCTGGTTACAAAATGCGAGCTGATGGATGCTATTTACCGATAAGCGCGCCAACCACCTAATAATAAATATGTGTATTTAGCCAGTGATCCGCTTTATGTAGTATTAATGAGGCCTGGTCATTTATCGGTATTGTCGAAATATAGCGTTAATGAAATCCATATTGATGCAACGGGAGGTCTCATAAAGAACCCTAAATGCTGCGAAGCTCATAATTATTCGCGTATTTATTATTATGCCTGCGTAATAAAAGTAAATAAAATAATTATCCCAATTGCAGAGCTCATTTCAGTTAGACACGACAGCGTCGCAATTGGAAATTTTTTTAATTATTTTTATTCGGAGATGTTACGCAATAATCCTCGAAACAAACTGCCGAGGTATTTCGTTACCGATTGGTCATGGGTTTTTATCAACAGTATTTTAAAAGAACTCAATAGAATAAGTATTTATGATTATTTGTGTTTCACATACGACGTCCTTTTAGAAAAACGCATATTAGACAAAGAGTTCCTAACGCCATTGTAGAAAACTGGTTAACATTGTTAAACATAACCTAATAAAGTGTCCCAATAATCTTCGCCAAAAAACTGAGTTACTATTTAATGCCGTAGAATTAGCTCCTCACCTAAACACTCGAAAACGAAAGTTAGTAGTAGCGGACTCTGTACTGTATTTCAGTACCGTTGGTGTATTCCACTCAGAATAGATACAAAATCAAATACACATACATATAATTAGATAATAATTGATAAATTCTACTTTAATTTTTAGTACTTTAAAGTAGAATGTATCAACTTAAGTTAAGTTTACATGATAAAATAATCATGATCGAAAAACCCATTAAGCCAACGAACAAAATTTTTTAATGCGGCAAGTCAGTTTTAATGGTTTTTTCGAAATTGATAATTATCAAGAATAATGTAATTTCCTTCTGAAAATGTTAACATAAAAATTAAGATATTATAAAAACAAAATTATAAATTTAATAAAATTGTAAATTGGAATACAAGGTTCGTGAAACGTGTTCTCCTTTATTCATAATCACCTCAACAAATTCGTAAGAGCTTACGAAAGCAAAAATCAACATGTGATTCAAGTGGAAGCTGCTTAATTTGAAACAATCAAATTTCGAGCACATTTTTCGATTCCTCACGGGTGCACCCCAACAGACTCAATAAAAAAACATCAAAAACTGAGTATATAACGAATCAGGGCGAAAGTACTCCACGGTCCACACTAAAGTTTGTAACTAGTGATGAACTTGATCCAACGAACAGAAACTTAAGTGAACATTGGAAAAAGAAACGGGCGCGGTAAAATAAGTATTCCGGAAGAGTAGCATTGAGCCGATATATGACACCAAAATTATTGAAATTCACCGATCAAGCTTACTTACAAAACAATATGGAAAAAAAGTTTTATATTAAATTATTTAAATTTAATTTTCATCAACTATGGGAAACAAGTCTCTCTAGCGACTGCTACGCAACCCTAAATGGCTCAACGTTTTTGACTGCTGAACTAGCTTACGTGGCAGCAAATGTTTTATTGTTGGGAACAAATGAGATGTGCTTAGATCCATTCCAAGCTTTAAAAATTTTGAACAGTGCTTGTGTTTATAAAATAGCCGACATCACTAAACATCCCGAAATTGTGATTTGTAGGAATAAGAGGCGAATCTATATTCCTACTATAGTAAACGATTGTCATTTCAATTTAATTATATTCGATTTTAAAGAAAGGACGATTGTTTGCTATGATCCATTGGCGCCAGAAAAAAGAATTTCAAGTTTGGAAAAAATGCGTTCTGTGTTTGGTGGGATCAGAAAAGTGTGATTTATTTTAAGCTGCTACGACCTGGTGAAACCGTAAATACTAAACGCTACCAAAAACAAATGATTAATTTGAATCGAGCTTTGCGTGAAAAACGACCAGAACATGATAAAAGGCGACACAAAAAGATTTTGCTTTATGATAATGACCATCACACAAAGCAAAACCGGTCAATGAAACGTTGGAAGCACTTAATTGGGAAATACTTTCATTTGCGACTTACTCGCCAGACTTGGCTCCGTCCGTTTATCACTAATTTAAATCGATGGGGCACAGGCTTGCTAAGGAGCAGGTCACTTCCTACAAAGTCTTGTTTCAATATGCAAGCAAAGTCAATGATAAACTTCTCAAAATCGCTGATTATTTGACTTGGGGTTGCACCTTACTTCCCTGGGAGGGAATCCGATGATCACGGTCTCTAACCCTGTTTAGTATTATGTCATATGTCAGTACTTCTATGGTACGAGTATACGGAGTTAACACACAAAAAATTCCGTTTCAATATGCAAGGTCAATGATAAATTTCTGAAAATCGCTGATTAGTTGACTTAGGGGTGCAACCTTACCACCCTGTAACCTTACTACCCTGTAAACACACGCAAGAATTATAATGTTTTGATTACTTTAGGAAAATTATAGTATACCTAAGCTTCATATCGGCAAAAAGGCGAATGAAGAATGTTCCTAGAATATTCTTAAATATTTTTTTTATTTTTTTAGAAATAATTAGGATAAACTTCACTTGCATCAAAAAAAAAAAAAAAAATTCGTGGTTATCATTTTTGCCATTCAACCACGTCAGGTAGTAACTATATAAATAAGAAAAGTACTAATTAAAAAAAGAAGTTACACATGTGTTTCTGGTTGCCTTTGTAGCAGGGGCCGAAAACCAAGAAACACATTTGTAGGGTTCAAATGCTTAAGATCTGAGATTGGTAACGTTTACTACTCACAAATGCTGAAATCAACATTTATCGGGTGAATTCTCATTGAATAAGGTAAATTTGGAAAAAAGAGGAGAAAAACTATATATAAATTTAGATAAGGTTATTCCAACCATTAAGTAACGGCCGTTGGTAGGCGATCGTTACAAGTTGTAGGAAGGAGACAAACTGTTAACAAACAATCCACCCAGAGAAATCATTGGGACGTCAAAACCCAAACATGCCTTCAGAGCATTTAAAGCCAACATGTATGAATCTTGTTAAATAATTTCGAAAATACTTTTTTACTATTTAATTTACAAATTATGGTCCAATTACAATTTTGGGAAATAATTATTAAATTAAATGAATATATTCCGTTTAAACTAAATTTCTAAAGCAATCGAACTATAAGCCCTGGAGAATTATCTTCTATACGTGCATCAATAAACTTTATACGTTATTGTGTGAATACATTGCAAAAATCAATTCAATGGAAAACAGATAAACACTTTAATAAAGAAAACTACTTTATCTGAAAAATTGTTGATGTGTTATGAATATTTCAATTCTGTATCCAATAAAGAATAAACTTGCCACCCGAATGGCAATGTTTTTATCTGAACCATATACGTAAGTATTTATATAGGATACATACATCCGTATCAACAGGCAAGCGAAATATTTATTTATCTCTAGAAAAAAGATTTTGGTCTATGATTGTGCTGAAAATTGAACGTGATGCTTTTTCATTAATGTAAACATTTCATTGTGAACCATAACAAATATCATAAAACCAATATCATTTAAATGACATATAGCAATAAAGTTATGCTACGTGTAGAAAAATGATAATTTCCTTTCCTATTAAATTTTCTTGTTTTTTACTCGAATTCGTTTAAATGAACATTGGCAAATCGTTAGGGCCATTCCATGATATATTGTTAGTCACGAAATATCCGTCACTCATGCTTTCTTTAGAAAAATTGGTTTCGACTCAACTTAGATTACACGTTAACCTTCGCTTTACCAATACACATCCGGGTAGCCAAATCAATTTTTATTTCTTTGATAACTTAGCGAATTTTCATTCTTTCCGATTTATTCCAGAAACTGTCATTTTTCTTCATGGTTTACCATCTTGGTGACCACTATGTATTTTTGACTCCCTAAATTTTTTGAATTGTCAAATATAACAACCTACCCAAGTAGCTCGAGTGGGTTGGGTAACTTTGTACCATGTTTGGCTAAATGACAACTACCGACGTTGAGAAAACTGTATCGAAACTAAGTTACGACGTTTTTTGGGAATAAATCTTGGGTTGTAGTGATTTCTTAATAACTATTCTTCGTCCATAAAATACAAGTCAGGGTGATAAATATGGGATCCGTTCAACATGGCATATTTGAAAGCGGAATATTTCAAAATGGAATATGACACAAGGTAAACTATTGCATATTTCAATATGGCATATGTCAAAACGGCATATGATACACTATGGCATAAGGTACACTATGGCATATTTCAATAAGGCATGTGGTACATTACGACATAAGGTACACTATGGCATATTTCATAACAACATATTGCAATACGGCATATGGTATAGTATGGCATATTAACGTTACGGAATATTTCAAAACGGTATATTTCAGTACGGCATTTGGTACACTTTGGCATAAGGTATACGACGGCATATTTCAATATGGAATATGATACAATATGCGATATTCTTACACTTAGCTAATTTTTAACAGATTACGATGAAATTTGACAAGTGCATTGAAAATGGAATACTAAATTTGGTTTTGGACGACGTTCTGAAATATAGCCCAATTAGGGTAGAATAGATCAAATTAGAAAATGATCCGAATATGATGAAATTTACCATATACGATGGAAATGGAACTGATTTTAGATGTAGTTCTGCAATATTTATTTATTTATAGTATTTTATAAATAATTTTCCTTTTCATGAAGTTGCTTCCTTTAGGCATATAAACCTCTTAAATTTTTTCAAACAATTTTCACCTCATGCTTTCACATTCTATTTTGGGCAGTAGCTCATTTACAATAAAATGTACAGCACGAGGTGAAATAATATTAAAAATTAACAATAATAACAAAGTTAATAAAAATAAATTAAAAAACTACGTATTGCCCATCAATCACGCCACTCCAAAAATTTTAACCTAAATAATTTTGCTGATCCTAATCTCCTAATTTCCAATGGAATTGAATTCCAAAGGGAAAAATAGATAAACAACATTCTAAAACAAGGCTAGAGTAGGCGGAAATATGATCGAACTTCCTAATGTTAAAACTAAACCTGGTCCAAGCATTGAAACATCTTTGGATAACATTCATATTTTCCTGAAGCATCCCGAATAAAATTATGTCACCGTAAATAAAATGAGGAAGAAGATAAGACAAAACAATTTTTTCCTAAACTGACTATCAGAAAATCCAACTACTTTATACAACCAACTAAGCATGCCAAAGGCCCTCTTACTAATAGTAACTAAATGGTCGCTCCAAGTAAGAGTTTTATTAATAAGTAAGCCTAAGTCCCAAACAGTATTTGAATATTTAATTAGCGAGTCCTGAAGAAAAATACCAGGAAAGGACGAGGAATCTAACGGTTTTTTTATAAATTATAATCGACCGAGATTTATTTGCGTTTAAAACGAGCTTGTTAGAGACCGACCAACTAACGATATTACTTAAATCTTCATTTATCTGAGAAATATTCCTAACAATAGAATCCTGATCTAAACGATATTTCTATAAATTTTGACGTCATTAGCGAAAATGTGAAATGAGCAATGTTGAATGGATGATTCTATGTCATTTATATACATAGAAAATAATAGAGGACCCAGCACTGAATAATAGAGGACCCTGCACTGAAACCTCCCCCCCCCCCCAAGATAGTTAAAAATCAATTTGGCAGCAGAAAGCGAAAATCTAAACTTAGATAATAGTTTATTAAAAACAAAGTTAAAGAAGTTAATTCCCTATTATTCATATTACGCCTAATATCATCACATACATTTAATAACGCAGTAGAAGTGCTATGCAATTTTCTAAACCCAGATTGGAAGAAATAAATTAAACTATTGCTATGTAAAAGCGATTGAATTTGATTTTTAACAACTATCTGGAAAGCCTTAGAGAGAGAACTTAAAATGCTAATTGGCCGAAAATGGAATAGCTGTAAAGGAATTCTGATCTTTGGGATGGGGATTATTTTACTTAGCTTCCACTGAACTGGATAGGAAGAGGACGTAAGAATAAAATTGAAGATATGTAACAAGTATTTTGAGACGAAAGGGAAAACTCGCTTAACGAATTTTAAATTGACGTTATCCAGACCAGAAGATTTTGATTTAACCTTCCAAATAGCAGATTGTAAATCCTCGAGAGAAATATTTTAAAACGAAAACGAATTAAAGGACGCGTTAGAGAAAAAATCGACAGTACTACTGCCCGAGTTCAGGCTAGAGCAAAAATAACTATTAATTTTATTGGGTTTGAAATTCCCACTTGAACTAATCTTGCATCTGCCTAGGCCTAAATTACGAACATTACCCCAGAAAACCTTGGAAGGAAGATAGGAGTCTAACTTGTCCTTGAAAAAATTACGTTTAGCAATTCGAATTAACCCTACAACTCTGTTAGGAGCCTGCTTGTAATCTAAATGAGACTGACTATTAGGACACCTTTTCCATACACGATATTTACTAACTCTAATATTTATGGCATTCGAAATTTTCTGAGACAACCAAGGCGGAGATTTTGCTTTGCAAATAACCTTTTTAAGTGGAACACAACTATCAAACACCAAATTAATATACGAGTTGAAAAATTCTATTTGTCGAATAGAAGTAAGGCAAAAAATATCCTCCCAGGGAACCGAGTTACAAACTAAGTAACGGCGGGAATTGTCAATACTAGAAAAATCTCTAAAGCTAAAACTATTAGGTTTAGATAGAGAGTAAGAGTTTACAGAAAAAACTAAAAGATCATGATGGGATCCCATACCGAGAGACACTGATTGAAAAAACAAATAGAGTTATTAGTAAAAGATATGATATGATCAATAAGGGAATAAGAGGTTCCGCGAGCGGTTGGACAAGAAAACGTTGGTGCCACCTAAATAAAAACTCTAAATCCGATACTAACAATTCTGAAATAGAAGATGGTAACTAATCCAGCCTTAATGTGATCACCTACAAACATACATAAACCACCATAATTAAGGGGAGGTACCGCTCTATCTTTCCTAAATATATTATAACCTTTGATGGCCAAAGCTGAATTAGGGATATTCGGATTTAAAGTCTCAGAGAAACAAAGAATGCCCACTGAAGCACCATTAAAAATGTGACGAATCTCGTCAATATTTGGGATTAAACTTGGCACGTTGAAACTAGCTACATTTAACAATGACCTATCGACTAACATAGACTTTAAAACTACATTGGGGTTGTTAAAAGACATTACACTCAAGTGTAAACACGACGCGACGTGACTGATGCGCAATACATACAAATAAAGATAAGGAGTGCTTCATCCGAAATGAACGGGATGGAAATCTAAAACGAAAAGAAACAAAAAACCACCCAAAATAATAAATGCCAAGTTAACGTAAACAAAGGAACAATACTTAACCGTTGAGCCCCAATTTATGCCCCAAAACTCGAATTTAAGTTCTGGATCTGGAATAAGGCCAATAAGAATCGAAATCGGCTATTTCTTTACAGGTTATGATGAAATTTAACAAGTGCAATGCAAAATAATTTTCTACCAACATCAAAATATAGTAACTTAATTGTTTTTTTGTTATTTTAGGAATGAGTTTTTTTCGAATCACCAGTATGAACTCGTTTATAATTATTTAAAAAAAAAAATCCTAACCCATTACGGTGAAACTCAACATATTCAACGAACGTAGGGTTCTGAAATGTTTTTTTAGATTATACTCTAGAATATGGTCAATTAGGATGGAACTTGTCTTTTTCTTAACCGATTATGCTGAAATTCATTCTCTTAATAGAATTTTCCTTCACTTGAGGGACTTTCCTTTAAACCTTCATCTAACAGAATTTTCCTTCACTTAGTAGAATTATCCTTTATTTTTTTAAATGTTCCTTCAACCTATTGGAATTTTTCGTCGAAGTACAACAGAAACACCCTCTGAAAGTAAAATTTAATGGTTACCGCAGTATTATTTTAGAAATAAAAACAATCGTGAATTTCTAATGTTGGACTTTTCCGTCTTCCTTGTAATGAATTAATTAGGCAAATATAAACGAAAATTGTCACGTCTTATAAAATTATAAAAAAGAATGAAATTTGATTCTGAACATTATTCAATTTTGAATAATGCGTTAACCAGTTATAAAAACAATAGAATTTCATCTTAATCGGTTAAGAAATGGCCAATTTTGAAATATGTAGTTTTGAAATATGCCATAGTGTACCATATGTCGTTTTGAATGATGCCGTTTTGAAATATGCCGTTTTTTCATATTCCGTAATGAAATATGCCATATCGACCGGGATAACATTATGGTTTTATTTTAGCAGACGAGAAAACTATTTACATTGTCTCCTTTTTACCTTTCAATGCAATAATTATATGTCTATTTTTTTATTATCTATTTCATTATTTATGACTTTATGAAAATATACTTCATAATAATTTTATATGTAATATTCGCATTCTTTGTAATAATGGTAATCCAAAAATCAAAGCAAGTTTTATCGTAAATACATATGTACCTATCACTGAACTAAAAACTCATGCCCCTTATAAATCCTCTTTCTTTAAATAAATTTCTGGGCTCTTTACCTTATTTTCGAAAACAAGATATCGCAACAAAAACATCGCAGTAAAAATATAGCAGACAAAATAAACGCTTAACAGAAATCTCGAAAGCGTTTTCTTGAACGGAAAATTAAATCGCAAGGATTAATTTAGCAAACAAAATGTTGCGTACATTTGTATCGCAATAAATATTGCAAACACAAATATCGTAAAACCAAAGATATATATTTAAAAAATATTTATCAAAATTAAGTAAATCTGTCATTGTCATAATTTAAAATTTTATTATTTTGTATATTTTTGTCAAAAGCATCAAAATTATTTGACCCATTTGGATGGCTATCTCCAGTATCAGTAACTACTAAAATATTATTTCAAGAGGTATGGCTGTACAATTTAACATGGGATGATCCCTTTCCCAGAAAGTTTGCTGAAAAATGGGAAAATATTAAATTGAACCTAAAACGCTTGGAACAAATTAAAATTCACAGAAAAATGATGTTTAACCATCGCCAAACACAAATACACGGGTTTTGCGACGCCAGTGAAGGTGCATCAGCAGCAGTCATCTATTGTAGTCTAGTCATCGCAAAAACCAAAGTTGCACCAGTTCATTCAATTTCAATACCCCTCCTGGAATTGAACGGATCACTACTATTAGCACGGATATTTTCACAAGTGCAACAAGCTTTCAAGGATTACGAAGCAGAAGTTTACGCTTGGAGTGATTCAAAGATCGTTCTCGCTTGGATGTCCAGTCACCCAAAGCGATAGAAAACGTACGTGGCTAATAGAACGTCGGAATTTTGGACACATTACCTCGTAAACATTGGCGTCATTGGTTCAAATGATAATCCGGCTGACTTAGCATCACGAGGGATACAACCAGCAGATCTTGTTGAAAATGAATTCTGGTTTTCTGGCCCTACTTGGCTTATTTTTTTTCAGTCCAGAGAATTAGAAAGGAAAAAACTTGTGTTTCAAACAAATTTAAAAATCAATGACTCGATAGATAATTTATTCAATTAAATTTCATCTTTAGTACAATTAAAACGTATGATTGCATTTTGTAAGCGATTCATTCATAATTGTCGAAATCCCACATCTCGACGGCAAGATACAGTCAAAATAACAGAATTGCGAACAGCGGAAAAAGTTTGCATTTTAACTGCACAAGAAACTAGCTTTACATCAGAAATTAAGGAACTAAGAAAACAAAAGTACTTCAAAAGCAAATCAACACTATCGAAGTTAACACCATTTTTGGACACAGAGATACCTTAATGAGATACCATAATCTTACATAAGTATGTACTTACTAAGTACACCAAGTGTTTGTAATCTTGTGCGATTGTGTTTGGTTGTTAATTTGTTCCAAAACAGCTGATGGAAATGTTGATGGAGAAAGTATAATTTACGTGATGTGTGGTTAAATGGTTTAGTCCCAAACAAGCAAAACTGTTTCTTCAATTTCTACGGCAATCCACTCTTGAAATAAATGAATGAACACAAAACGGTGAATTCTTTATTGAATTTTGGTTTTTATTTTTGTATGTAACACACTGGTTTATAACAAAATTGATGTTATTCTTCGGATTGATTTTTAGAGATTAAACAATTTATCTTTTTTTTTTTTTTTTTTTTAGGTTAAACAATCTGGGCATAATTCAGTGTTGTATAATTAAATATAATAATTCAGAGTTGTCTAATTAAATTGAATAAATGAATCAAATTAGTTTAATTGGTTTTATTCTCACCAACACCAAGTTATTATATATTAAATTATTATATAAAATTTATGCAATATAAAAAAAAATTGAGGTGTGGCCAACACACGACTTTCTTTTACGAACAGAGAATTTTGAGAAATTTTATTTTTTTCTTAATTTTTTTTTTTAATTTTTAATTTTTATTTGTTTTTAATTTTTGGAAACATTTTGTATAAAGTATTTTTTTGTAAACCTTATACTTTTTAAGATATTTCCAAAATAAATTTTCTGGACCAAGGGAGTGGCCACTTCCGGTTAGCCGATTTGGAGTAAAAATCTCTGGGACCTCCCAATTTATCAAAAAAGCTTAAATCTGAAGTTTCAGTTCGATTGGTTAAACAATCTGGGCTGTAGAGAGGACACAGACAGACTGACAGACAGACACCATTTCGAAACCCACTTTTCCGGACTCAGGGGACCTCAAAACAAATAAATCTCTAAAAATCTCAAGGTCCAAAATTTTCATGATTACTATACTTTATTTTACTAGAGTAAAAGAAAGTAAAATTATGGTTGTTGGAGTATGATGGGTTGTGCATATAAACACAGATAATAACAGATGATTCATCCCCGTACATGTTGATGTCCAAAACTAAAAGCGCCAATTTTCTTCTTATAATATCTTGTATAAACTTCTACTGGAACCGAGCTATTATTTTTAATTTTTCGAAATGCCATTTATAGTGACCTAGTAAAACAAAATGTTCAAATAATATTAAAGCCGGTACTAAAATGTTGCATCCCTTGCGAGTTTGTATATATTTTATATACAATTTTAATGTACTACCATTTCATAAAAGTTTGTTGATTTCACGAGAAGTGACTTTAAAGTTATTAGTTAATATATAAACAAATGAAGTTTCCAACCGTAATAACGTATTAGCACAGATGTATTAGTTAATAGATTAATATTAAATCATTTTGAAAATCAATACCTTTTCGATGCTGCCTTTACTGCAGTAAAAAGAAAAAAATTCATTTTTAGAAATGGATATGTCGATACGTATTTTATACAATACATACTCGTATATGTACATATTACTTTCATTTACTCTAGTAAAATAAAGTATAGTAATCATGAAAATTTTGGACCTTGAGATTTTTAGAGATTTATTTGTTTTGAGGTCCCCTGAGTCCAAAAAAGTGGGTTTCGAAATGGTGTCTGTCTGTCTGTCTGTCAGTCTGTCTGTGTCCTCTCTACAGCCCAGATGGTTTAACCAATCGAACTGAAACTTCAGATTTAAGCTTTTTTGATAAATTGGAAGGTCCCAGTGAATTTTACTCCAAATCGGCTAACCGGAAGTGGCCACTCCCTTGGTCCAGAAAATTTATTTTGGGAATATCTTAAAAAGTATAAGGTTTACAAAAAACTACCTAATACAAAATGTATACAAAAATTAAAAACAAATAAAAATAAAAAATTAAAAATTTAAAAAAAAAAATTAAAAATTTAAAAATTTAAAAAAAAAATTTAAAAAAAAAAGTTATAAAAAAAATAAAATTCTCTGTTCGTAAAAGAAAGTCATGTGTTGGCCACACCTCCATTTTTTTAACTAATCCATGCATGCGACTACATTTTTGATGTGAAAACATCTTTAGCAGGGGTAATTGCAAATTATATACATACGAGAAAAACAAACACAAAATACACCAAACTTGCACACTATTACTTTCTTTTACTCTAGTAAAATAAAGTATAGTAATCATGAAAATTTTGGACCTTGAGATTTTTAGAGATTTAATTGTTTTGAGGTCCCCTGAGTCCGAAAAAGTGGGTTTCGAAATGGTGTCTGTCTGTCTGTCTGTCAGTCTGTCAGTCTGTCAGTCTGTCAGTCTGTCAGTCTGTCAGTCTGTCAGTCTGTCAGTCTGTCAGTCTGTCAGTCTGTCAGTCTGTCAGTCTGTCAGTCTGTCAGTCTGTCAGTCTGTCTGTGTCCTCTCTACAGCCCATACGGTTTAATCAATCGAACTAAAACTTCAGATTTAAGCTTTTTTGAAAAATTGGAAGATCCCAGTGAATTTTACTCCAAATCGGCTAACCGGAAGTGGCCACTCCCTTGGTCCAGAAAATTTGTTTTGCAAATATCTTAAAAAGTATAAGGTTTACAAAAAACTACTTAATACAAATTCTTTCCAAAAATTAAAAACAAATAAAAATAAAAAATTAAAAAAAAAATTTAAAAATTAAAAAAAAAAATTAGGAAAAAAATAAAATTTCTCAAAATTCTCTGTTCGTAAAAGAAAGTCGTGTGTTGGCCACACCTCAATTTTAAAATTCGAATTACAATTTCCGTTCGATTAAAATGGTAAGACAAAAAAATTATGCATGTATAGTGTAAGTGATTCAAAAAAGTGAAATGGAAATATATTAGAAACAAACAGAATTACACGCATACTGTATTAAATATTATACATCTTAGCCGGCTGTGAAAATGACACTTATACATTGATAGATTATAAAATAATAAATTTGAAATTGATTAATCGGTATGTTTAGTATTGCTCAAGCTCATGCTGTTGCTGAGTTTGGTTATACGGGGAGTATAGGAAACAAAAACTGTAAAAGTAGTAAACAGATTCGAATGACATTCTCTAAAGAGGTACGCAAGGAAGAAGCCGCAGGAAGACATGCTTTCTTCACCGGGTTTGCCGTGACCATTCACAAAAGTCTAAATATGAAATCTTCAACAAGATTTCCGTGTATGAGTAATGGAGACATACTGAAATTTAGTCGTTTGCATTTTTCTTTGTCAACATATAAAATATAAATTTCAATTTTCAATTAAACAATTAATGTCGGTAAGGTTCATCCTCCAAACCCAATATAGAACAATTTATTGACTTTTCAAAACCAAAAATGTAACGCAATTTAAATATTGAGCGAACGGCCTTCTATTTGCATTGGTTTCTCAGGGCCATCGAAGAGGCTTATACATAAAGGTTTTCACATAATACTTTTGCGAGTTGAGCGTCAACTCGTCCATTGTTTTTTTTTCTATATACACTCATAGAAATAAATATACTTCTACAAAGATAAAATGAAATGCACACAAACACATATCCATAAAAACAAAAGTGCGCATTTTGTTTGGTTTATCTGGGTGGTCATTTTGTGGTGCTATATCACACCTTTATATCACTAGTGGAGACTTTTTTTTGTGTGATATAAAAAAATGGAGAAAGTCTACAAACACACCCCTGCAAAATGAATTTTAAGGGGAAAATGATGAATAAAAGTGATAAGTTGACGTTTCCACATAACCTCAAATGACATTATATGAAAATTTTATACGAAGTGCTATTTGTGTGATGATAAAGTAATACTTGAATGCAAAGATGCTTATTATTTAAATAAAATGTTAAAAATATAATAATCAGTCCTTTGTCAATCAACAATTTTATTTTGCACTTAGTTTCATGATAATTTTCATTCATTTTTTTAATATCCCAATTTAGTGGTTTTCCATCAAACTATTTGGAGTTTGATCAAAAACAACCAAATTAAAGTTTCAAAAAAATTAATGAAAATTATCATGATACGAAGTGCAAAACAAAATTGTCGATTGAAAAAAGACCAATTAATATATTTTTAACATAACATAACTTGAAAAGCCTTTGATTTGTTAGAATTTGATGTTTAAACATTGACCAATATTTGCATTTTGTGGGGTTATGTCAGATGGTTTATGTTGATTTTTGTTTAAGAATATTTTTTTGTCCTTTGTGAGCTCCCGAAGAAATTTGTTATTCTAGGCAACTAGAATGTTATTTTTAACCAAGTTAATAGGCATGTTTTAATATTCGTGTCTAGAGCAGACTGTTTGAACACATTGCATAACAAGTTTCGGAATTTATGAGTAAATTTTTTTTGTTAAATGCAGAGAACGTTTAGATTTTAATTATTTAATTCAAAAATTTGGGAGTATTCGATTTTAAATATAATAAATTTGAATAATTCCTATTGCAACAAAACTATCAGTTGTACTTCTGATAAGAACACATATAGAACACTAAACAGTGAATGGGTGTTTTGATGTAGTTGTAGCGAAAACCATAAGACAATAAATGAAATAAGCCAGAGATTTAATTTTAATTTATAGTTTTATTTAATTTCCGTTTTTTCAAATTTATGTTTTCTATTAACTGGGCGTTTAATAACTGAATTTTAAAAAACATTTTACACCTAAAAAACAATTTTTTGTGAACTGAAAACAATAATTTGTGAACTGAATTTTTATTTAAGTCGTGTTTTCCATGAGAACTGCACTAGAACTCGATAAATTTTAAATTCCATTTATTCTAAGTAAACAGAAAAATAAATTAAATTCTTAAAGTGATAATGTGTAGTGCATTTCACATAAATACACATTTTAAGTTGTTACAGCAATAAACAATGACAATTATAGCTTATTTTTTAGTTACACTGGATAAACCCATGAATTTATCGAGTGTAGTTGCGTGTAATGACGTCAGCAAGAAATAACGAAATATTGATGAAATAACTGAAGGGGGAAATTTTTAAATTTAAAATATGTAATTATATCAAATACACTACACATTCGCGCTTTATGAATTTATTTTTTTTCGTTTTACATAGAATAAAAGGAATTTAAAGTTTATCGAGTTCTAGTGCAGTTCTCATGGAAAACACGGCTTTAATATATTTTTACATTTACATATATTTAACGTTGAATATGAACATAATATTTGAATAGGTACGTGGATACCAATAATTTGAAGCCAAACGAAAATAGATGGCAAAAATTTTAGTACATAACGTAAAGAAATAAAAATTTTAATAATTGGTACGTACATATCTTCAAATGACCAAAAACATTTAATAATTTAATTGTTTTATGTTATGTACTCATAATTTTGTCTACCCTTTTTTCCATTTATCTTAGACATTATATACTCGAAGGAATTATTTCTCAAATATTTGGACCATAAAACAAATATAAAGCATAAAAAGGGTCTCGGTAAACTATCATTATCAATTGTAAATACGGTTTGTAAAAAAAAATTACGATTATTCTTAATTTATATAAAAAATTAATCAAAAAACCGCCAAACTTCATATACAAATGTGTTTTTTTGACTACACGTGACGTGATGCGCAAAGAAAGACAAAAATGAGACACGGGAATATACTACCAATTTTTTCTGTATACCTTGATTTTTAACAAATAATTTACTACACAAAATTAAAATAATTGTTGATTTTTGTATTTCGTTTTTCTTGTAAATTTAACAATAACAATAATATTTCGCGTCAATGTAAATTTCATTCATTTTTTGATATTTTTATTAGAGCTTTTTTTTAACTAAACTCCATATAAAACAAATGTAAACAACAAAATAATTTTTTTTCCACTTGTAAAAGTAAGACGGAAGAAGTTGAGGTCTTTTTCATTTTAATCATTATGCGATGTGACGATATTCATCCATGACAACACCGTAGTTAGCTACGACAATTTATTTTTTGCAGAGTATCGCCAAATGTGATATATTTCCACAAAATGACAACACTGCAAAATGAATTTTAAGGGGAAAGCAATGAATCAAAGTGATGATTTGACACGTAACCTCAATTGTTGATTTTTATATTGCTATGTAATATAAAAATCAACAATTATTTTAGTTTTATGTATTAAATTGTATGTTAAAAGAACCATTCTAGTAGCCTTGAATAACAAATTTCACAAAAACAATCATCCTTCTAACAGAAATGGACAAAAAATAAGCAATTCTTAAACGAAAATCAACATAAACCATCTGACATAACCTCACAAAATGCAAATAATGGTCGGTGTTTAAACATGAAATTCTATTAAACCAAAGGGTTTTCTAGTTATGTTAACTTAAAAATATAATAATTAGTCTTTTGTTAATCAACAATTTTGTTTTGCAGTTCGTATCACAGTAACTTTCATTCATTTTTTTAAACTTTAATTTAGTTGCTTTCGATCAAACTCCATATAGTTTGATATAAAACAATTAAATTAAAATTTTAAAAAAATGAATGAAAATTATCATGATATCAACTGCAAAACAAAATTGTTTGTTAACAAAAGACTAATTATTATATTTTTAAGTTAACCTAACTAGAAAACCCTTTGATTTATTAGAATTTCATGTTTAAACACCGACCATTATTTGCATTTTGTGAGGTTATGTCAGATGGTTTATGTTGATTTTCGTTTAAGAATTGCTTATTTTTTGTCCATTTCTGTTAGAAGGATGATTGTTTTTGTGAAATTTGTTATTCAAGGCTACTAGAATGGTTCTTTTAAGATACAATTTAATACACAAAACTAAAATAATTGTTGATTTTTATACTCCGTTTTCCTGTAAATTTAACAATAATCCATTAATTTTATTTCAATAATATATACATGATTATTTTGTTAATAAATATCATTTATTTATCATTAGCGTCAATGTAAATTTCATTCATTTTTTGAAATTTTGATTAGAGGTGTTTTTAACCAAACTCCATATAAAAAAAAATTAAAAAACAAAATAAACAATTTTTTCCACTTGTAGAAGTAAGAAGGAAGATATTGTGGTCATTTTCATTCAAATCATTATACGACGTGACGTTGTTCATCCAAGTTGGGACCGCAGTAAGCCACGACAAATGTCAGTTTATCACAGTTTTATCACCAAATGTGATATAGCACCACAAAATGACCACCCTGGTCATGCATAATACCGTAAGCCAGAGATGATATTGTTGATCCTATAGTACTTTTTTTGATACTTTTGCATTTAAAAAGTACTTAGATACTTTTGAGCAATATTTAGTACTTTCAAAAAATATTCGAAATTCTAACAATTTTTTCATTAGGCAAGACTTCGATTTCGATTTTTTTGGTTTCTTTTGTTGGTA